>JBBPTK010000468.1:0-15023 GCA_038094135.1 Spongiforma cf. squarepantsii
TTCGCACCTAGCTACCAAATATGGTATATGGTCCACTGACGCAGAGGGGTTCATGCCGGCACAGCAGACAAATACGGCTACAACTTGGGGTGGAGCAGAGCGAGGCAGCAGTTGATCACCATCCATGATAATGTGTTTTCGATCTGCGATTCTAGCGCCCCAGTAACCACGTTAATTCCGATAACAAGAGGTGGTGAAGTATGCATGGCTTCCTCAGCGACGTGTACGTTATCTTGTCTATCCGCATTCTGTATAGAAGTGCACACATTCTGAAGAGTGGCCACAAGACGCACCAGGATGGTATTCTGTAGATTCAGTGGAACCGAGTACCTGGTGATGGTCGGACATGAATTTTGGTCGGACATGAATTTGAATTGAATGCCAGTTGAAGTGAGAACACACCTGTGTGGCAGTTTCAAATCTGAAACGGGTTGTCCAACATGCTCTTATACACGGGTTTGTGCTGCAGAAGCTTGCGTGCTTTGGCATGATTAGAAAGGTGATCAGAACAAGCGAGAGTAGCCATGGACGAGCCGTCACCGGTCACCATTCGAGCGGAAGTCCCATCAGAATGTGTAGTTCGTTTCATTTGGTCCCTTCAAGATTCGCGGAGCTCGTCACGCCGTGGGTCGGTCCGCTTGGATCGACACAAAGAGAGCAATCATCATCGATGGGTGGTACTCGGGAGCCCATCTCGCTTTCCAGATGTAAGATCCCATTCTGTTGAACGCCAAAACGTAAGAGAAGCGATGAGACAGATATGGATACGCTACCACATACAAATTCCCCAGATTCCCGAATCCGTTCACGAGGGCGATCACCGCAGATCGTTTTGCCGGTGGTCGGTGGACAACATTAGCCACCCACACCAATATCAGCGACGCTCCTGACACGTCACATCCATGCTCAAAGTCAGACCAGAAATTCGAGCCTCAAGGCAAAGAAAATTTGTACTGCAGAACCCAGATGTCATGAGGAACATTGAAAAATATCTTCCCGCCGTCTCCATGGTCAACAAGGAGATAGCGAGGCCGATGATGGCAGCCCACCACCCACCATTCAAATGAAAAAAACGTTCACCAGTGACATCTAGATTGTCACAATGCCATCAACTCGGATTTGATCGCCGAGTAACAGCGAGAAAACAAAGTGCCTGCCTGCATGCCGCGCATTAACGAGCGCCACAATGCCTGAAAATATCCACGGAGGGCTAATAAAATGCAACCAATGATTAGTAAAGCGTCAGTAATAATCTTCAATACATACGCTGCTATCAATAGTGTAACCGTCGTCGAGTATCCGAGAGTGGCAGTCAAACTACGTACAGTTATGTATCGTCATGATCAAGAACTCTCTGGAAACCCTCACCTCGGGAAGAAATTGATGAAACTGAGGCCTAGCAGCTGACAACAATCCATCAGCATGAAGGTCAGGACTTTGGGGTCACGGAGTGCTTGTTTCAGCCCTTCCAGAATGCTGAAGATCTAGTCAGTGCTTCCAACTCGCAAGTGATATGTGATACATACGAAGCTTGATGAGAATCCTTGTTGGCTTCATCAGTATCTTCTGCAAGCCGGACCTGTGCCAAATGTCTCTCCGCAGGACTCATCCAGATGGTGTTGTGAGGCTGCCAAAAAGAACAGAAATTCAGTTAAATTGTATTAACTATCGAGAAAACTAGGACATACGTAATCTGGGAGTAACCACCTAATGAACTGTTGAGTGAGATAAATCAAGAACTAGTAATAGCACCTGACGCACATGGCAATGAGACTGATGAAAATCGTTACAGCGCCTTCGATGTAGAAAAGCCTGTATCAGAAAGATCTCAGATGAATATTTTTGACAAACAGTCGTGTACGCTACCATTTCCATGCCGCAATACCCATCACTCCGTTCATGTTTCTAAGGACACCTGTAGCCCACAACTTGGTTCAAAAGGTGTATCAGGTGTTCTAATCGATCAGCTGAACGCGGAGAGCCTCACGTTACCAAAGACGTTAGAGACAAACAAACCAGCATACAGAATAACAGACCGGAGAGCCAGTTCCTGTCAGGGAAAGACCAGGGATCAATTTCAGTCTTACGAGCCGACTAGAATAACGCAAACCTTGCGTGTATACTATCTCGATAAAAGGTAGATAGCACCAGGGTAGAACGCAGCCTAAACGGCGTGTCGCATCAATCATCCATATCTAACAAGTTCCGTTGACTTACTTCTGGCAACCCGATAAAGATCCGACACGCTATAATACCAGCAAAGTTGTGCGCGACACCACTGAGAGCGCTGGTCAAACCCCACAAGACGACACAAGTACCAATATAAAAGGATGGTCTAAGAAGGGGAGACGTTTGACAAACATTCGCTTGGGGAAAGAGGGTACGTAACTCACCTAGAAATGTAGTTAAGAACCTTGAGGATGGTTTTATTCCTCGTACTAGTAAATGATTCGGCAACTTACAACACTGGACGGAATTTGTGCAGGGCAATACGACGCATAGATAATGGCTATTGCTGTGTCATACTGAATATCTGCCATCCTTGATTGGTTACCAAACCTCATAGGCGAGTGAGAATATACCCGAAAGGCCCAAATCCGTTTGTAGACCTTTGAGCCTAGCAGACGCAACCGCAACGCACTGCGATATGATGCATAAATCAATACGATACACATATACCGCACCAAACATATATGAACGCACATCGATAGTGTGCATGATAAAGATGATGATGATTGTGGGTAACAATCGACAATCGAGCTTGCGAATAAGCTGTCGTTCTGCGGTTTCCCTTTCTTCCGTTCGCATTGTATTTTGGCCATCCTTTGTACTGACCACGACGGCGTCCGCTTCGAATGAATCAAATTTCTTCTCATGATCGTTCGACATGATGGGCACAAGAGGGAGAAGTGGCGGGTCTTCAATTACTACCTTGGGATTAAAATGACCAACCCGTGTTTCGGAAGGCATAACAAGTGCTTAACAGGTACTGTCCGCTAGAATCTCGGAGACATCCGCATCGACACTCTGTAAAGACTTAGGAACTGTAGCTCAATTCGTCCGATGTAATCACGTACTACTCCCATTGACACGACGTGGTGTAGAAATTTGTGTATCAGAAGTTAGAACCTGCGCAGCATAACAACTTTTATTTTTCGTGTTGTATGGAATCATGCCTTTCCCTCAGCGCCCATAAAAAGGTCGGAGTTAAAGAGAACGTGATTGGTGACATGTGACCTGGAGTCCTCGCCTGATTCTCTGAAGTGTTAATTGTCAGCAAGACTGATGCTGGCCTGCAAGTGTGCTGTCGCGCCGCGCTCGCACAATCTCCCCCAGTATACCTTCTAGTTGCTTCTGGCCGTTTTGCGAGCGGTGACTTGGTTGGCATACAAGTCCGACTGGCTTACCTACTGCGTCTATATTACGATAAGCTCTCCAGTTTCGGCTACCGGGACCGGGATCACCGACACTCGATGTTCGACCCTTGCGGAGTGATTACGCTGTGTGTAGAATAATATCCGATCTGCGCTTCCTACCTGCTGTGGACGGAGTCATGGAAAGTGACACAGAAAAGTAAAGGATCTTACCCCATCGTCTCCCAGAATTTGTCGGAAAAAACCGAAAAACGTGCCCAACTGGGGGGACTCGCAAATTTGCGGCGGGACCAATGTAGTCATGCGCACGTTGCTCGTGCGGGAAAACAAACGTATGGAGCGTGCAGAACTGAATTTGATGAATGGACCGGAACGGAAACGGATTGAGGAAGCGGCCAGGTTGGAGGCCATCACCCTCGATGAAGCTATGAGGCGCAGAATGGGGTTTCGCTATCTTTGCTGAGTTGGCGGCAGGATGATGTGTGATTCACCTGTAGCGGCGATTGCTGTAAATACTGACCCTTGGCATTAGTCGTACCCTACAAGTTATCAACAATCCATTCATCCTTCATTGAACAAGAGTCGAAGTGGTTTGGTAGTGTCAATGAGTTTATACCATACTGATATGACCCAGGCCCACCTGAAGTGAGAGTCGCAGGGAACACCAGTGGTGGACGAGAAGTACGCATCATTAACCTGTCACAGCAACTAATTGGCCTGTAAGTTGCCAAGTTCACGAGGTCTGAAAATAGATCCCCGCTGAACTTCTTTCCCGGCACCTCGGGAGCCTTCCAACGAGGCTCTGTAGAGCCTCACCTTAGGTACGTAAATGCTAGAAATGCACCTGCTTCTCCATCTGATATCCACCCTCACCTGCCCCGACATGCCCACCCTGCCAGCCCTCTCCTTCACTCAGTGGGGCCAACATCTGCCGTCGCTTCATCAAAAAGGTAATACCTCCGAAAACATACACTTCGACCTCTTGCAAAATCTCATCAACTTCTCTGTCAGGCACGTGCTATTGGGTGAAAGGCCGTTGGGGCGAACGACCTATGCCTGGAGCGCAGAGGGTGCAGAAGCTGTACGTAGTCAGACTCCAGTCGTAGTGAACGAGACTGGAGGAAAAGGAATGAAAAGGTGAGCGCGAGTCTACCTCGCGCGATGTCCATAAAAGGAAATTTATACTATGTATCGTAGTAAGGGTAGTAATATGTATGTAACGTAGTACCGGTCTGAATCTCCAACACGTGCCACATTCTGCCACCCGATGCCCGACTTCTAGGCAAATTTGCACGCGCCTTCCCATTGACGCGCATCATTCCTTCCCACGCGGCCCCGCCCTACTCACCGCTGCCTTCACCTCGTCGCATGCAACATGCGCTCTTTCTCAGGCTATCGTCTCAACCATATGCACGTATTTGTGCATGCCGGCTTCTCGACCTTGCGCATGATGTGCTCATCCCTTGTGGCTTACCACCCCTCACACGGACTCTCGACGCACACGCTTGCGCACATCCCCGATGTCCATTCGCCGCCGCCGCCACTGCCTTGACCTCCACGCCGTTCACTGCTGCCTCGACCACCGCCCCGCCTGCACTAGCCACCACTTGCAACGACGACGACAACGACGCGGGCGAGTCAACGCTGTGTCGACTTGCTTGCATCGTCCTCGTTGTCATGTTGTACGTGTGTCGAAATGGGGTGCGCGCGTGTCGAGATTGGGGACGCATGTGTCGAAATAGGGCGTGCATATGTTTGTCGTCGTAGCGTCAGTGGCGCCACATTACCTTGCGTCATCTCGCGGAGGTCGCAGTGGGCTGTAGCAGGCCACACCATAAGGGCGGTGCGACGAACGACATAGTGCATCAGTGCTGATGTACCATGTCGTGTGTCGTGTCGCAGTGGGGGCATGGCGCGATGGCAACGTCATGGGCGTCATGTATGGTGGTATGATGGCGAGAGTGAGGGCGCGAGGGCGACGATGGCACCGCGCGTGTTCGTCATCGTCACGTCGTGCGTCGAAATAGGGCATGTCGGAAATATGTTCAGAGGACGATGGCTCACGCCTGCGTCGGCGCCGTTGTCCCCGTTGTCTTTGTTCATCGTCGTGTGCCGTCCTCGTGTCCGCCATTGTTTCAATTGACACATTCGATAACGCGCCGTCGTCACCGTCGTTGCCAATGTGCCATCACCTTCCGATGAGGGACAAACAAGGGCGAGCGGACGGGCCGTGCACATCGGGTGAGGCGAGGGGGCGGAGGCGGGTGGGACGTATACGTATGGTGAGCCCGGATCAGGAAAGGTGCCGAGCTCACGTGATTCTAGAGAGGAGTTAGTCTCGAGGAGAAGCTCAGACGGATCACTAAAGGCTCATGAAAATTCCAGAGAAATACATTATCATTTTGACAGCAGGCGAGGTTCCTCAAGACGATTACGCTCAGAGGTGGGTGAGGACCCACCAAAGAGCCCCCCTTAAAGGGTATAGGGGCATCGTGACATCCGTTATTATAGGGGTAGTCGGCGGCTGCAGCTGTTGGCGCGTCAAGTTATCAACGCATGACGAATGGCCGTCCAGGTTTGACTTCCTCTATCGGGGGCTTCAAGATCCGCATTTCCAGACTGTACATGCTGTGATCGCCCTTTTGTTTCATAGTTGAAGCTAAAGCACCCAGGACGCGTGTCAAACCATTGATGATTGATTCTGAAGACGCCGCCAAAGTTTAGAACATGCATTTTCGCTCAATTATCTCGGCGTGTCCCCGTGTTATTCCACCATATGAGTTCACATGTTCGTGCCAGTTCACATGTTCGTGCCGTAGCAGATTTCCGGTTGGAATTTGTACATACTATGCTGCCAGACCAAAGGGAATGTTTAGACCTGAACGGTAAATAGGAAATCAAGTATGAGTTGCTTAATTACTGGCATGCGCGTGCGGGCTTCAACGCGCAGTCATAACCCCAGTTTAATTGATTTTTCTGCCACATTGTTTGCAATCAGTTCGGCGTGGTCTCCGCACGAAGAAACTTCGTCATAGACCTCGGACTCGAGACGTGGCAAAGTCCTACGCATTTTTCCAAGTCTCGCGCAACCCCTGTCGATCACAGGAATGGCCCCCTTCCGATGATAGGTTCCCAAGGATCAGGCCTAGGCTGCCTCGTTTTCCAGGTACTAGTGCATCGTAATATTGACGCGCATCACCCCCTCCCTTAGTCTCACCCTCTTCTCTATCCAGGCATGGCTTCCTGTGTTTTATTGACTAGTGACGGCCATACCTCTTTCGTGCTAATTGCTGCTGGCTAGTCGTTCTTCTTCCGCGGCTTTGCTTCTTTCCTGTGGTCACAGAGATGGGTCCGAGCACAAGCATGCGGACAGGTATAATTTCCGAAGTTGCCGCGCCATCTAATATACGCCGTCATGAAATGGGTTCTTAGCCTGCCATGCAGCACGCTGTTAATCTGATTATTGAACTGATCTAGGCCACAGGGCACCTGGAATAGGTTAATTGCCACTTATTTGCCGGAGAAAGGGGGCTAGTGACATTGCAACAGGTGCCACGCAGGGTGTCGTACTCGTACTTCAACATCCGAGACATTATTTTAGCGAAGCCATCCCGTTAATGAAGACCAGAGCCTACCATTAAGTAGGAGAGACCATTTGCACGAAAATTGTCAGCACTAAATACAGGTTCTACCCACCAGTAGTAATGGGTAGGCCCATCTGGCGCGGAAAGAGCGGATGGCGAGCATCCAAAATAGGTGCGAGCCAGTTACAGCCTCAGTGAAGCTCGCACTCCGTAATCCTGTGGCTGCTATTTGATCGACCGAAGCAAGCAACTATCTATCGATTGCACGATCTAGGTTTAAGTACATTGCAAACATGCAAACAGCATCCCGGATAGTATCGAGTCCTTCCATTGCGCCACCCCATCATCCATACTGAACGCTAGACGCTGCCACAGTTTGATGGGGAATATCGGCCGGTCGCCAGTCGAAGGTCACAAGGGGTTGGTGCAACGGTGATTCACTTTGCGCCCTGTAAGTGGTTTGCTTATTGATATATAATTTGTAGAACTCACTCACCTTCCTGTATGAGTGATCGATAATCACCTAGCCATAACTTGAAATTCAACCTTGTTAAGTGGAATTAATTAGCTGGACACGGATCAGTCACGGTTCCGAATACAGTTCCTGCAGAACGCCACGGTACATGTCTGCCATATGCACTTACCATCGACTCAAAACTGGTATTTGATTTGAAAAGAATATTCACGCCGTCACGATATATAATGACCTCAAGACGGAGGTCACGGTTCCACAAGCTGAGCGCATGGAAGCAACGAAAGCAGATGTTTTTGACGACCTCCCCCTTTCTTCCTCTGCCTATCATGATAAGCAGTGGAATGAACTTTCGTCTCTGTTTCCCCTAGGGCAGCTGAACCCGGCTTCCTTCACGGTGCCATCCACCCAAAGCGCCGACTGGAAGCACACACATTTTCTGCGGAGTGGACTAGAACAGACGTGAGTGATGGACACAACGACGTGCTACTTCTAACGCATTTCACAGACATAGAGTACCGATTGACTCTACCTATACTTCAGGTCAGGGCACAAGGTAGACAACCGACTATTTCCAGGGTGACACCATTGTTAACAACCCTCTGGCAATAAGAGCGTCCGGGCTATTAGATACAATAAAATGGCCGACACCAGTGGACTCTATCAAGCCATTGATTATAGAATCTCAATGGAGGCAAATGGACATGGGATTTAGGGTCTTACCTCCATCGGACTCGCAAGGTACGCCATCCTATTGCTAGTCATATGTCGCTGGATGACACAGTTCAACAGCGGATTTTGTTCCAGATCACATGGCGAGGGCCAACACGGCACCACCGCCACAAAGCTCTCTGCATACTCGTCCTTATATTCCAGACTTGAGTTTAGAATTTTCTAACTCGATTCAATACCGTGATCTAAATCTTAATGCGAGTATTTATAATTTCTCTGTGGTGGATATCAATATGTACTTAACTTTGTATCAGCTGGTCCACCACACATTTGTGACATCCCCTTCCAATAAATTCTTGTTATCGTCGTTCCCGGCTGCTGCTACGCAAGTCACAAACGCTGTCATCGACAGGAAGCAATCCCCAGTTACTGGTTACTACTTCCCCGAGAAGAAATCAGGTGGCCATCATCCATGTGCCGTCAATGTCGAAGGGCTGTGGATCGACAAAGAAGAGATCTCCTCCTGCTCAGACCGAGACAGTGGCACGATCGGCGTGTTTGAGTGTCGATGGTCCAAGTCCAGCAACCCCTGTGGGATGTGGATCGTCGGTTCTAAATCCCACATCGGCGCTCATATTCGTAAATGGCATAGGCAGGAACTTGTGGAGGGGCCAGCGAGATGTCTATGGGAGGGTTGCGGTAAACAGTTGGCAAAGTGCTCGATCAACCGTCACGTATTGACGGTCCACTTTGAAGAGGCATTTCACTGCCAGGGATGTCATCGGCAATGTTCGAGAAAGGATGTCTACGATCAGCATGTCAAGAAGAGCGAGGCATGTAGGGGTGTGGGTGCCATGATGGTGTACGGTGCAGAGTGCAGGATTGTTGACACCCGTCATGCATTGAACGGAGGAGAAGCACTTCATCGCGATTACATACATTAGAACTTCTCGTGTATGTCACACAATGTGTTTCAAACCAACGTGTCAGCGTAGTCGACGCCACCGGATGAGTACGACGGAACAGGGGCTTGAGTAAGCCACTCGAGCCAGGTCGCCGTCTACGGTCCACCGGAAAAAGTAAACTGTGTAACGATGTCACCGCGCTCCTGCAGGAAACGAGGCCTGAACGTGCAGGTTGGCCTGAGAAGAAGCGGGGTTGTGGTAGGTAAGGCTCGGAAGAACCGCGCAGTACTGATTGTCACAGACCCTGAGTACCTGGCTCATTTTACTCGTCCCTCTGTTTTTGTGAACCAGCTCAGGCCCTCGCCACCGCCTGCTAGAATATTTTCGTCAGTAGAACATGTAAATGAGAGTGGGATTTGTGAATTCAGTTCGCCATTCGGTATGAGTTCTCATATCACGTGACACATGGCTGGCTTGGCAGGATGAGAAAACGTATGGGCATCGAAGAGAACCCTCTCGACAAGAGTTCAGAGCAGTGGGTTTCTAGCATTCGACCATGGATGACCTTGATTTTGACCGTGCTGCATCTGCGTTCCCGGACATTTCTCTGGATGGCAACAGTGACTTGTCTTCCTTCCCAACCGCAACCGCAACCGCATCCGCCCCAGCTCCACCCTCTGCCTTTTCCTTTGACAGCTTTGGAAGCCCACCACGACAGACCTTCACCGACGTCAAAGTGACCGGCGACGACGAGACCTAAAAGTTAGAGGACCAGTCCCTAGAGCTCGACGTCGACCACGTATGTCTTTTCTCGCCTTTTTGCTCTCATCCTCCAGGGTTGTTCTTTCCGTCGATACGGGTGCTGATGAACTGTCGGATGCTTGCAGACTGCTCCAGCTCCTCCGCTTGCTCAGCCCACATTTGGAGCCCCGCTCCGTTCGCTCCGCGTCCTCAACCTTCCGCATTCTCCTCGACGCCTATTCTAAACCAGCAGATCGACGAAGAGGAACCCGACTCAGGTTAGTAGAGGTATACCGGAAACCTTTGGCGGTCTGAATCAAGTGCATCTACGTAGGGAATGGCGCAAGAAACAAGCTGAAGAAATCAGGCTGCGGGACGAGGCGAGCAAAGCGAAACGTCAGGAAACTATTTCCAAGGCAGAATCAGCCATCGATCAATTCCACGAAGAATATGCTGCCAAAAAGGAGCGGTCCATCCGGGAAAACAAGTATGTCCCCTTGTCATCGGGTTGCAGAATAGACAAATAATGACAAGTTGATGCCAACAGAGACCAAGAAGCTGATTTATCTCGAAAACCTCCAATCGTCGCTCACGAAAGGCACAACTTGGGAACGAATTTGCAACACCGTTGAACTCCAGAACCCGCAAAGCAAAACCGTTGCTCGGACTGGTACTGGAACTACCGATCTTGGCCGCCTTAAGGAAGTGTTGTTAAGGTTAAAACGGGAGGGTGATGCAGCACCAGGGCCGGCGGGCTATTAGAATACCGTACAACATGTGGCTCGCGTAATGATTGCTTCAACGACCCGTGATCACTTTACCTACACAATGCCGGTCATAATTTGGAAGCAGGCCCAACAGGGAGATGGGCCTCTTCCCAAGCGATACACTCCTCGATCAATTTCTCTTTCACTCCTTCAGTTTCATTGTGCAATTAATGAAACCCATTCTTTGATGGCGAATGAGGCTTGGATCAGTGTATGTATAGAAACATACCGTGAATGGAGAGAACGTCTTGTCTTCCACCAAAACCAGTTCATGAAACTTCTTGGTCACGTTGAATGACGTGATCTAGGAGTACGGCTGGTCACAACAAGCTGGAAAACGGACAAACGCGCAAATCTACCTGGTCCTCGGTGCCATGGATAAGCAAAACTTGGTGTATCGTCAGTAGAAAGCTTGGAGCGGGAACGAATAACACGAACGGGTAACTGCTGTGGCCACGGAGTGTAGTTCTTGGCTAGAAGCCCTTCTCCCTAGAGACAACGCACATCAATACCCAAAGTATATACCAATGAAAGGTTCGTACGCCGTCCAACATATCACCTAACCCCCGAAGAGAACCTTGTAATTTGATGAGCGGATCCTTCAAATACGCTTCGTTGACTACGTCGTCATGGGATAATTCCTACGCTTTTCAGTCACGGCGTACACGCCTATCATGTATACTGGCTCACCTTGGGATTCAAAGGAGCGGGAATCAAGAGGGACGGGGGCCGCTAGGGATTCTTGAGCGACTTTGGTCATTTCACCTACCGCTTCTTGTGATTGATTGGACAGTTTTTTAAGGTATCGACCATAGTATACCTGAGAGGGAGGTCCATGACTATACAAAGATCGACATGCAAAGGACGTACTGCACCCAACGGCACGGGAGGGACGATCCCGAGCATCATTACTGTCAAGGTCAGCGAGATATAGAACATGGCACCAACTGGGATACACGAGACATTGCATAGAGCGATACTAAAAAATATACGCACGGCCGACCGAAGACATGCTGACCGCACGCAGGCCATCCGAGAGATTAACACTAGAACCTCGTGGTGTCATGACACCGGTGACGTATACACGAGCCATCACGCACCTTTCACCGACGATACTGGAATCGGCGCTTAGTCTACTCAGTACGTCACCCTCGCCCTTTTCGACATATTCGACTTCTTGACGGAGGGCGGCTTCAAAGGTACGCTGACGTAGCCGAGCGACGATGCGTTGACCTGTAAACGAAACGTGGTCAGCTGGGCCAACCGCGACGAGGGACGACACACCAGACATGCGCATGAGATACGATCGTGTGGCATTGCAGACAGCGCCGGTCGTGAACGTGGCAAGGAGGATGCCCGATGCTTAGTAGATCGATAGACCGTATGGTATATGCTACGTGGACAAGGTGGTCAGGATTGGGTCGGAGAGGCTGGGTGGGACATACGGGACTACTGGTGGAGAAAAAGTCGATGAGTTTGCCGACGGTGAGAGGGATAGTCATGGAGACGGATGAGGAGACGAGGAGGAGGCATACGGCGACAAGGAGGGGCTTTTTCTCTGGCTTGGCTAGGGCGACGACTTTGCGAAAGGACGAGCCAGAGTCGGACGAAGGTTGGAAGCGTTGTGGGAGGAGACGAGCGAGGAGCGAGCGAGGGACGGGCGGGTGGGAAGCGAAGGGGCGCACGAATAAGACGGGACGATGTGGACGAAGGTGAGATCGAAATCCGAGACGAACGGAGGCAAACGACCTCTGAACATACATTGAGGGAGGGAACGACTTCAAAGTGATGATGTAGTACTACCACGTGACCTCATGACTAGATTCACTACCCTCTTCTCTATCCACCGCATGACCATACTCTCCCTCTGCCACACGCCCGTCGTCCATACCGCCAACGGTCCCGAGCGTGACTCTTTTTCCACTGCTCGACGCATCCGGTTTGCCATCACAACGTCTGTAAATACCCGGTCTCCAACAATCACCAACTCCTCGTCCTTGATCGGCGTAGCGAGTGTCGAGAAATACCTCCGTATCGACGCGAATACGCAGGTTTTGGTGCGTCGTGTCGCAATACCGGAACGGAAAGATGATACGAGACCGACTCAGCCTATTCAAAGACCGTCTGAGCCATCTCTGTGTGTAGTCCGCTGAGCTATCCGCCTTACCTGGACTTGGCCTGCATCCAGTCTCGAACCTGCAGAATTGCTCACGATGAGGACGTTTCCCTCCCCAAAGACTTGTCGACATTCTTTCCAGGCGTCCTGTGGTAAACACTCAGCGCGTCTTCAGTGCATTCACGCAAGACGGACCTCGAGTTGTGGAACGAGCGCATCCTTGTGCGGTATTGTCTAAATCTGATCAAAGACTGTTAGATTCAGAGGGAGGACACGAACGTACTATACAGTTATCCTTGTCAAAGACGGCGCCCCGGTACCCAGCTTTCCGAAGCGCTGAAAAGTCCAGCTGACGAATGTCTTCACCGCACAAACAAGAACGTCGGTCAGGGCGCTTCAAACTACCAGGACATGGGTCTGACCTCTGACAACAACGTGAGGAAGGATAACACGGGGATCCCAGATGGCATGGAATGGTGCAAGTAAGCCGGGAATACTCAGCGGCATGCTTGTTCAGTATGTTCGTTGATTCGTTGGCCAACACAGCCACTAAGTTGGCTCTCTGGCGAGACGTGCCTGGTGCATGCGGCAACCGCCGGCGTCGCCCAGGCCGCGCGTCCGTGAGTCACGTCGCTTAAGACCTCCGACGGTTGCTTGTTCAATTTCATGGCCCATTCCGATTAGGCCTCGATCACCATTATGTCAAGCTTGGGAGCGGTCCTGAATTGGCGACCTGTAGCAGTGACGGCAACATATGCTAGCCGTTCATGGGGTATCATAGAATCATGCACGGAGATGAGGTATGAACTTTATTAAATCCGAAACATATTATTTATCGTAGCGGTGCTCCTGCGCCAAGTCCCCGACTCTCAGACTCTCAGTTGGCCAGATTATGATTATGTTTCGTTCTACATACTCTAGTAGTCCTGGTAAATCAAGCGGGCCATAGCAGCCCTATTTCATTAGCATCCACCGAAACATTGATCCAGGAATCGCTGGCTATGTACGTTCTTTCGATGCATTCGTGTGTGTATTTGCAAAAAAAGACTTATTAGGCCCTTCTTAGCAACGTAGTTAGGTGTGGTTTGGTGTGACTCAAACGAGCTGGTTGGAAAACCAGCGCTCAGAAACAAGGTTTGCGTAGTAGTAAGTTCCTGCGTGCCCGTTTGCAAGGCGCGGGCCGCGCGGCTCATTTCAACGAGAGAAAACCCTTGGGGAGTCGGGATCTATTTCAAAACACATTATCATTGAGTCTAGCCTCTTATCGCCGCTACTACAGCAAGGCATCCACTAATCAGCCAGAGAACCCCACCCAAAGAGGAAGCTGGAAGTGTGGAGAATGGATGCCGTGACGCTACCCCTGCAATTCATTCCTGCAATGTGGATGGCAAGTCTCACGAAAGGTTCTAGATGTCTTGCAAGCTGTTTGATCCGTTCCAGAGCCAGCCGAATGGATATCAGTTGCGTCAAAGTTTCAACGATGTTCACACGTTGAGAGAATGATCACATTAGAGCTCATCCGAAGATAATACTTATTACTTATAGCATGAGCTCAGTGAACTTTTGTTCCTCAGAGGGTCCACACATGAAAGCTCAGCAACTAAGCGATTACCCAACCCCTTTTACCATCACCCCTTCCCTCGTGTCTCGCGACAAGTGTGACGGATCCTCGTCAAAGCTGTCCGTCGTCGACCTGCATTCTTCGACCTACTCGTCATTGTCTACACCGCTGATCTTGGATTCTCTATTCTTCCACGGATCGTTGGCCCATTCCAGTTCAACTGGTTCCGTTGGCCCAAGTACTGATCACTGTCTTGATCCTTATCAGAACAGAAGAACGTGAGTGGTAGATGCCACCTCTTCTGTCCACTCAACGCTTGACACGCAGTATAGGTATGCGAGGTCATTTCCAATTTATGACGCCCCGCCCCGGAATACTAGGTAGGCCATCAATTGTCCCTGGTCCTGACTAGTGTTGCCATGGCCCGGCCTGAAAGCCCTGAGCCGCCCAAGCCGAGCCCCAAAAAGCCTGGCCGGGCCGGGCTGTATTAGGGGCTTGGTGGGGCTCAAAGCCTGGCTTGGGATTTTCAGAAGCCGTGAGCCGAGCCTGGCCGGGCCCCAGAAGCCCTGAAGCCGTGAGACTGTAGGGTCAGTTCCTGCTTGGCGACAGCCGATTCCTATAAACATCAGCAAATTACATTTGACTCTAGAGCACTCCACAGCACTGGCAAGTGACCATACCTGCACAGCAAGGTCCATGCTGGGCATTGCTAGCCAGGCACTCTAAGTTGTGTACTTTCCTATGCATAGCTTTGGATGTCATTTAGAGCTACAGATGAATGCATCTTCTCAATCACTATGGAGCTCTAGCCAGTAATCTCAAGTACAGTAG
>JBBPTK010000469.1:0-15013 GCA_038094135.1 Spongiforma cf. squarepantsii
AGCCTTTTGAGATACGGACATAGTTGCCAGCTGAGTCGAGCTCGTAGTCGAACGAGAGCTCGATTATGGAAGACTCGTCTGAGGGAGAAGTAGATGGCTGGCGGTTGTTCTTTGGCGCGTCAAATGCAGTAGTAGGAGGTGTGCGCGGTGGCGAGACGCGATGCTCGCCGTTCGTTGGCGATATTGTTCGGGAAACTATCGAAGAGACCATTGGGCCAGAGAACTAAAGTGACTTACACGAATGAGATGGAAAGAACAGGTAAAACGAAAGACCCTGAAAAGCGAAACGACGCTGAAAGACACGTCGGGAACGCTGAAGACGGCGACGGCGATGGATGCGAAGAAACGAACTAATTTTCTTTATGTTCATCCTGTTTCGAACCGACACGAGGCAGCTACGCGGTCACGTGCAATGTTGTAAAAAAACCAGTCACAATGTGACACACTCATGATATCACACAACCGATCGATCGAGCGCGCTCACTGGCTGATTCTGACGCCGAGGAGTATCGTTTTGTTCACTGGTAGAAAATGCATTTTTTTTGTTGTCGATGAAGAGTATTGTACCATGATGAGCTGGCCCTTGATGGGGTTCACTGCCCCGGGAACGTAACCAGCAAGTTTGAAGTAATCAGGGCCAGAAGTTTGCAATCCGTTTCAGAAGATCCATTGGAGGGTTCCTATGACATGACCCTTCTCCGCATGATCAAAGTATCGATAAATTAAACAAACACATTCGCCTCCTAACGGAATGGGGTAAGCTTGATGCTGCTTCCTAAGGATGTTATTGGTCACTAGACCCTCCAATACCAGGGAGATATAACCCGGATACCAAACATCACACTTGTTGGTTCAGTCTGCAGGAGGTATCGCTCTCTCCCGATCACTTCCGTCCTTGGTGGCATCAGAATCCTGCATCTTCTCAAGCTCCTTCGTAACAAATTTGACATGGGCGGCGAAATTCATCGTGGCACTCAGCACATTCCTAGCCAACGGAGCAGACGTAAGTCAGCCGCCTTCAACGGAATAAAGCAATGTCTCACTTGACAATTCCCTTGTGATCGATGACGAATGTAGTGCGGGCGTCGGTTAGTCCCAACATTCCTCTTCCAATCTGGTATGCCTTGTGCGCAGTCTGGTCCATATCACTAAGAACGGGATACTGCGTAACAATGAGCCCCGTGGTCTCGCGGCAGCATGCCGTAACGATGCTCACAGTGAGTTTGTGCCTCTCTACAAACGTTTTCTGCTTCTCCACCGGATCAGAACTGACACCAATGACAAGAACGTCAGAACGCTTGTATATTTCCTTTTCTGACGCGTAGACACCGACAATTAATATAGCAGTATCCCCTGACAAGACAGTACACACCAGCTAGCGCATCACGGAATTGACAAGCCTCACGGGTGCAGCCATAGGTTCCTGCATTGACGTCAGCTTTTCCGGAATGGCTCGGTACGATGAAATACTAAGACGAACCAGACTCGGGGTAGAAAAACAATGCGATCGGTTTTTCGATGCGCTTACCCTCCTGCTCAGGGGGGAATTTAAACACGTTACCGTTTGAATCAGGGATAGAGAAGGACGGGGCGGGCTGGTCAATGAGTGGATGCTGAGGAGCCATTGTGAATGAGCCCAGTGACAGTGATAACGTGTGACAGACACGGGGGCTAACACTAATCAAAGAACCATATTTGGGCGACAATCCCACACCGTTGGCAACCATCAAAAAGCGAATGTAGAGGGTACTCGTTCGTACTTGAAGATACCTCAAGTACCACTAGACAGGCTAGCTGTTTGTTCATTACACCTAGTGATCCTCCTAGCAACAGAATCACACTTAACCGCGATTGTAACAAGCCCATGTTGACTCTATTATGCGATAGGTTTGAAGAAAGGGTAAGAATCCCAGCCCCTGAAAGGTAAAGACAAAGCCTGGGACGAGGACTTGACCATCCTCACCAAGGTGCGAAACGAGATCGTACCAAGGCAGAAGAATGCGCGATTGCGAAGCGGTAGGAATGTGACGATAGCGAAAGGCAGGTCGAACAATACCATGGCCCCACGTATCACTGTGAACACGTCAGGGAACTCGCAGATACCGAGTATACCGACAGTACCCTGATTTCCGAGGTCACTGACAGGATTGCAGGCTTCCCGCAAGAAAAACGTGAACCACATGATATTAGGATCGACAAACGCGCGAGGTTACTCTAACATTCGCGATTTCATCTCGCATGCACGCGTGGTCCGCAAAGCATTCCACGCCGAGTGGTCAACTTAGCTGTACCGGATCCGAGTAGTATACTGAAGACGCCATATCGGATAGCTCAAGGTTTTGGTGTGTTCATCGCCTCTGCGCAAGACAATAGGCAGGGAGACCAAACGAATAAAAAGAGGGACGTACCAGCATTCAACTCCGCAAAGCGTTGACCGACACGTTCTGAATGCTTCAAGAACTTGTCGGAACAGTTAAGCACACATTGCTCCTATAAATCGGGTCAGTTTCTACGACAGAATTAGGGAGTCAAAATGAAACCTCTTTAGAGGAAAGAGCCCTGCTGGTGAAATCGTTGCAACATGAATTGAAACACCTCTCTACGAGACCGGAGTAGAGACGCAGGAAGTCTTGCATCTGAAAAAAAATTAGAGACCCTCGCAAGATTGCTCATGCGACATTTTTACGCGCCTGTTTCTTTTCAATGACCTTGGTCATGTGGGCCTGCTCCGCAGCGTTGAATTGTGAGAAATCCATGCTGAACTACTGAAAGCGATAGGATGGCTTGATGGACGGAGCTGCCAGCCAACTTGAAACTGGGGTGGGAGTAAAGTACGCACGTGTCGTGAAATTTGCCCGTTGTGGAATCGGAGAATGTGATGACTCGGATAGAAGATGACCTGGATTAACTGGCTCTTGTTTCTCTTCTTGGGGGGACATTCACAGGCGTTCTCAAAACTGCTGTATAACTCAGAAGAAAAAGTACGTTTCCAACGCGTTCAGTTGATCGTTTCGTGTTCCAATTCATCACCAACTTGCAGTGGATCCCTCTATGCCCCTCCCGTACAAGGACGCTCTTCAGCGGCTCGAAAATCATCGTGTCAGGGCAACTCGCCCACTGATTCCACCCCAGATCTTGCAGGAGGATTTGCCACTGTCAGTAACGATCTCTGTCTTGTTTTTATATTTTTAAAAAAGTCTGACTCCTCTATGTATGGTTCAGAACATTTCTGTCCGCGAACACTGTCCTGGAGGGACGTCGTTCAACCGAGAATATCCTCCATGGAGCCGATGATCGTCTAATGGTTGTGGTCGGGTAAGACAACTACTGTGCAGTTTAACTGGCCCTGCCGTTTATGCGATGCTTTTAGTCCATGCTCTGTTCACAACGTCGACGCTGCGATCAAGTATGCAAAGCTGCTCAAGGAGTATGCAGACGGTGCCAAGGACGACCTTCACATTGTCATGCGCGTTTACTTTGAAAAACCGCGGACAACGTTGGGTTGGAAAGGCCTCATCAATGACCCGTACGGCATGTCTGTGTCCATAACGCTATCTTTCTTACACGCCCTACACTACCAGAGATATGAACTGCAGTTTCCAAATCAACAAGGGTTTGCGCATGGCCCGCAAACTGCTCCTTGACATCGCAAAATTAGGATTGCCTGCAGGTTGCGAGTTCCTAGACACCATTTCACCTCAGTATACAGCAGACCTAGTCTCCTGGGGTGCCATTGGTGCCAGAACGACTGAATCACAAGTTCACCGAGAGCTGACATCTGCACTGTCGATGCCAACCGGTTTCAAAAACTCCACGGATGGCACAGTCGGAGTTGCGATTGATGCCTGCAGAGCTGCCCGGAGTGGCCACGTGTTCCTCAGCGTCGGGAAGGAGGGCCTGAGTAGCATTATCGAAACGGAGGTGAGTTTTTGCCCAATTTTGTCTCACCTGGTCGTCCTCAAATCAACTAGGGGAATCCTGATGTCCACGTTATTCTCCGAGGAGGGTCAAAGGGGCCAAATTATGCGGCAGAACATGTGCGGGACTGCCATGAAAAGCTCAGCAAGGCTGGATTACCTTCCAAGATCATGGTAAAAATTTCGTGGCTCCTTTGAAAGCTAGTACTCATCCCAAGCACAGATTGACTGTAGCCACGGAAACAGTCAGAAACAACACCGGAAGCAAGTGGAGGTTGTAGAGGACATTGTAAGCGAATGGTTACCCCTTCCCTTTCTTTGGACTTAGTTTCCATGTTCTTTAGGTGCAACAATTGTCTTCTGGGGATACTTCTATGTCTATCATGGGTGTCATGCTTGAATCCAATCTTGTCGAAGGACGGCAAGACATTCCTCCTAATGGCCCAGCTGGGCTCAAATACGGGCAGTCCGTGACTGATGCATGCTTATCCTGGGAGATGACCGTGCCAGCCCTCGATCGCCTAAGGGAAGGTGTGCAAGCTCGCAGACAACTTACGGGACTGAAGGCGGCGTGAAACCTGGGTGTTTTGATGGAGCCAATGGCACCAAAATTGTGACCAAGGGAATGAGGGGTATGGCGGGTAGTTGATACTAGTGAGGCGGTGTGATCTTGGTCTGAAATTGTAACATGACGTCATCCGATTTGAAACTCGTCTCCGGTTCTGATCTTTGCTCTCAGATTCTCTCCCTAATGGATTCAAGGGTGGCCCTGGCGGTGGGGTTGAAATTCTCGTTCAGCATCCTGGATTGTGGCGCTTAGTGAAGTTGCATTTGTAGGCTATCTTCCTGGTGTTCTGGGTACTGGCAGAGGCTCCAAGGAGGGACGAGGGATGGCGTCCCCAAACTCATCGAGACAGTCTCGACCTCGCTGCCAGTGATTTCGTCAAGTGCATTCTCTCTTTGATGATATGGTCTGTCTCCTGGCACCTCCAACTTGGTGCACGTCCCGTGTCGACTGTCACCGATATACACCCCCCAACATGTGCTGCCCTCTTTCAGAATTACCGGCGAGGGTTTCTCGCCACAGAGGGGTTTCCTGATTGTAGAGAATCAAACCCTCGACCAAGTATAATCGCTTTGACCCTCGGAGATGCTCGGTCGACCCTGTCTATCCTCGCCGCCGGTCTTCTCTACACTCTTCGCACTTATATCGTATGTTCACTCTGGCGGGCTTCCCTCTGTGGCGAATTCATTCACCGAGATTGGTTGAACCCATCTACAGGTTGTCAGGACGAGAGAGTTCTTCGACCCAACTACTCTTTCTCTCGCCTTCCCTGTAATTATTTTGGGCATCCTCATCATTCTACGAATTGCTCGCTGGAGAAATTTCCCTTCGACTTATTGGTATGCGAGCCTTATTCAGGTTCGCGAGACCGATTGTTTCTCTTGAGTTCCAGGCTCACCACGATTGACACAGTTTGCGGGTTTATTCATAACTGGGGTACGTCAACCGTGAATGCTAGACCAGTGCGTTAGCTAAGTTGAGGGGTCTATGCCCATAAGGGCGCTCGTGTCGGTTCAACATTCTCGTTCGGCAGCTTTTTAGCTGCGTTTGTTCTTTGCAATTGCATGTGGGGCTCTTTCCTTGACCTAGTTCGTAATATTACAGTCTCGGTCGTCTCTTGTCTAACCGTGGGTCACTAGATTTATGGACTTCATCATCACCCTTCATCCGTTCATATCATCAACACTGTAATATTTGCCCAATCGTGCCTTGTACACTTTCTGTGGTTTCTATTGCCTCTTTCTGAGAGCCTCTCACATTTACATGATGCTCGTTTCTTCCTTGCATCTCCGGCATCTTTTTTACTCGAGGCAGCGAAAGACATACTAGCAATGATGGTCATACAACGTAAGCAATCCTATCCCTCATCGATGATCGACGTTACAATTATTCACTCCTCCAGAGTACGATGCGATTCGTCATGGGGTTCTTGTCTGCCTAGCATCGACCTTTTTAATGGCCGTTGATACATGGAAGTCTACTGAAGTCTTTGATTATTCAGCGTTCCTTGGCTGTCTGGTCGCCATTCTTGGATGTGGTATCTTCATCTTTTGCGGGGATCATGTAGATGAGCAGTCCGAACACATGGTCTCGGTAAGTTTATCGCTTCGAATTACATGAATTACTTGATCAACGACTGGATTACAGGCTTGGCGCTCTTTCGCCTCCACGATGATATGTCTGGTGGTGTTGGGATACATCATCATTGTCGTCTCTCTCAGAGATCCCGTCGCTCATTCGGAATTGACTTCTAAATGGACAAGACCACCAGAAAGACATCCTAACTGCCGTACTTCGGAATCATCAGCTCTCATCCAAACACAGACAATCGCCAATTATGACTACTTCAGCAACGTGTTGCTTATCGTATTCTTTAGCCATGCCAGGTACGATGCCAATTTGGACTTTCATAGAGAAGTGTATGGCGATTATTTCCCGAACGTAAGTGATTAGGGTAATTGATTGTTATGCTTATGCCAAGTGAGACAGATCGTGTATATCGGCCCTGCGACCCGCGAAGATAAGGGATTTGTCCATTCTTACGATGTCCTTGTCGACTCCTTCCAATCTGGAGAGGATCTCAGTGACCCTCTCTTTTATAGAATGTCAGGGCGGGTGAGTATCCCAATGCTGTCTGTGCGGGAGTACATATACCATTCCTCATCATTGGCGAAAGATGGCCCACCACATGCTCTACACAGCTTTGCGTGAATATGAATGCTTCGACGGTTATCTTTGGGTACCTTTCGACACGTTCCTCAACGTCCCCCGCCTTCAGCAATTTAATCAGAGCTTGTTTTGGTATCACTCCCCTTGGGGACAGCCCGTTCCAAACCCGGCCCTTGGCAACTTCACGGAACATGTATTGGATGTCAGCCAACACGCGCCTCCTGCGAGGATCTCTCCGGATACATCCGTCAATCTTACCGAGACATGGAGGGGTTGGGGCCCTGACTGGTGGTAAGTCATCCATGACAGGAGTCTAAATGCACAAACTGAATGGGCGCTCTATACAGGTGGGGGTCAGTCGGTTTTGTACCAACGATCGTCTTTCATCATCGCTGACTTATCATCCTTCATTTCAGCGATCCCCACGTCGGCGTGTCCGTATGTATGAATGCATTTCACAAGGTTCCTGAGCACATGCGGGCCCACATGGCCGAGCTCACAGATGGGGAGACGAGGCTTATCGGTGGCTCTGCGGATACACTGTATATTCCGGGTCGTCATCGCAAGGTGTTCATGGACGTCCTCACGCTGTTCCTCGAGACGAATTGTTTTCTGGAGATTGCGACGCCAACGACCGTCCATCTCGTCGTTCCGCCTGGGGAATCGATCCAGTTCGTGGACCATGTACGTGACTCGTCTTCCTTTGCTCTCGTGTAAGAATACTGATGTACGGCGCAGTGGTGGATCTGGGAGCCCCCCTTTAATGCGTCATTCGTGAGGCAGAAATGGGATGAAGGCTTTGAGGTGGACACGTTTCACACGTTCCACTGGGGGGAATACGACGAGAGCGGTATCTGGCGCGGCGATCACCGTCACGTCACAGACGTGCGGCAGCTACAACGAGAATCAGCCGAGCGACAGGGCTTGGGCGACGCGTTTCCCGTGAACAGTCGGAATCTTTATGTTGACGTGTAATCGATGGAGATGAGGACGTTCAAGGGGAATAACCAGGGTTAGCTACAATGATAAGTGACAAGTATATACATCAGAATACAAATGAATGTAACGAAAACGAGAGATATGGATAGCAATACAGCTCATGTTCCGATAAAAGAATACTATGAAAAATGTAGACGGTCGTGTAGGAACCATGAAAGCTGATAACCATGACCGGCAGTAAAGTTGTGGCACCCAGACACGACGACATTAGCCAGCGTCTCGTTAGGCGTTGCTGCGTCCGTATAAAGCACCCGAGCGCTGAGGGCGTCGACCAAAACCTGACCCGAAAACTGCTGACAACCAAAGAGTTTTAGAGTCATCAGTTGCGGAAGGCGGACACGACAACGATCATCTCCGGATGTGGAGGTCGTTGAGATGG
Organism: Spongiforma cf. squarepantsii; assembly: GCA_038094135.1. Taxonomy (NCBI): domain Eukaryota; kingdom Fungi; phylum Basidiomycota; class Agaricomycetes; order Boletales; family Boletaceae; genus Spongiforma; species Spongiforma cf. squarepantsii. The sequence continues at coordinate 8,030 of JBBPTK010000469.1, forward strand.
GTTCAGGTTGGAAGAGTCGCACGACCTTATCAGACATGTCTGATCCGACGATAGAAAACTGCTTCAAGTGGGGCAGTCTGTCGAACACCCATCTGAAGTCTTTGGTGCGCATGTCGGAAAGATCCATGTCAAGAATCTCTAGTGGCGGGCAGGAACGAAGAATGAGTTTCCGAAGACCCATGCCAGTGTGCAGGTCACTCGAGGGGGACTGGGAAAAGTCCTGCGCTTCGTCGTCGCTGTCACCGTGTTCTTGGACGTGGTAGCTGTCCAAAGAGATGTCTGTGTTCAAATGGCGGAGATAGAGTTCTCTGAGTGCAGGGAGGTGCAAATGGGAGAGGACGCTACGCTGGATGCAGACGAGGTCCAACAGGAGGGTGTGCAATCTGGGAAGCGTGACGACAGTCGGCGAGGTGGACAAGACGTCTTCCTCGCAAGAGACGCCATGGAAATAAAAATGTTCGAGATTGGGACAGCGAGCGAGGAGACTGAGTAACTCGGGGGAATGAACAGTGTGGACCAAGGACGATTCTGTGATGTCAAGAGAGGTGAAGAGAAGAGGGTTGATAAAGTCTGAGGGGGGGAGAGTGGACGCAGTGATCTTCATGGAGACATGCCTGAAGGAGCTCGTGTCGCAGGAGAAAAAGATGCTGCCGTCGTCGTTGCCCTGGGCGCCAAAGGGTTTCTTGAGACGGACGCTAAGATGATGAAGGACACGACGTGGAGCGGAAATGGAGAGACCGGAGAGCCTGGCGAGAGTGGAATGGCCCTGGAAGGATATTTTGCAATCCAACCAGCGAGATAAATGGGGAAGAAAGCAAGACATGATCGGAAGAAGACGGTCAAAGTCAGCGAGGTCGAGGTCGAGACTGAAGGGAAGAGGGGCTGATCGGGTGACCCAGAGGTCGGCCTGAGCGGTGATGGAAGATATGGAACGAAGAGAGGTATCGAGGATGACGAGCTGCCAAGTTCTGGGAGACGCGAGGGATATGTTCCTCCATTGTTTACAGACGGAGGATATGACGAGTGGAGTGAAAGGAGAACCGGAACGAGATGCGATCACGAATATTTCAATGAGCAACTCAGTCGGAAGACAGGTCACGGTCATGTCTGTATTCATGACTAAGCACTCCAACTGCACAGATCCTAGTGGCTGATTTCAAACTCCGTCCCAAACTCTAATTCTCTGGTACTCCTCCTCATACCATGCCAGGCGTTAGAGATATCAGGTTCGAATGTCGACCGTCCTACTCGTTCTTTCTCGTCTCTCATCCCTTTCCTAGCGCAGAATCATTCATCACCGCGTACGCATCTCACCTCAAGCGTTCCGGTAAGCTCGAGGTGCCAACATGGGTCGACCTTGTCAAGACCGGCTCTTACAAAGAGCTTGCTCCTTATGACCCAGATTGGTACTACGTTCGTGCAGGTGATCGTCCTTCACAAACTTGATCCGCGCACTCCTCACCCCTCCTACAGCTGCTATTGCACGGCACATCTACCTCCGCAAAGACGTTGGTATCGGCAAACTTGCAAAACTACATGGTGGCCGCAACAGACGCGGAAACCGTCCCTCTCACCACGCCGATGCCTCCGCTTCCGTTCAACGCAAAATTTGCCAGTCCTTGGAAAAGATCGGTGTACTCGAACAAACAGATAACGGTGGTCGGAGAATTAGCCAGGACGGTCAACGTGATTTGGATCGAATCGCAACTGCTGTCGTCGAGGCTGAAAAGGAAGATGATGATGATGACGAAGATGCTGAGGAGGAGGCAGACGACGAATAAATGTATTGTCTCGCGACTTTCCTCGGATATCCCGCCACTACGCATGCTCTTGCCACCGTCGCCCACCACTTGTTCATTTTATCATGATATGGTATGAAGCATGCACACACCTCAAAAATACAGCATTTCTTTACTTCTCTGGTCTCCGTGTGGGCCCTCGCCTGATCCAACATACGGGTTCCCTACTTTACCGGCTAACTTGTTGAGAACCTGGTTACATTGATCGTCTACTCACCGCTCAAGTGTCGGAATCAAGCCCAGCGGTTAGGTCACTCTTCAGCGCTCGAGTTCTCGTAAATCTTGCAAACATGTCATATCTCGGAAGTGTGTTTATCAGACCTTTTGCTTCGTAGTTATGGTTGGCACCACCCAAGCATAGCGGCTCTTCTAAGCCGCAAATAACATGCATTCTGCAAAAGCACCGGAGGAATAATGCACGTTGTGGTTAAGCGAGGACATGGAAGCAGTGCGAGATGTATCACCCATGATCAAATATGTTTTGCAGACATCGGGTGCTAATCGTCGAGGATGCGCATGGATCGTTAGAATGATGACAACTCACTACCTTCGATTTCCGGTGTATACCCTATGTATACATCCTGTCTCTCTGCATCGTTACAACTCATCAATGGTCGTCGACTTTGGTTGAACTGTTGCGCTCAATACTTTCAAGCCACTTCTTACCATGTTTGCTTCTGATCGCCTACTCTTCCGCGGCTTCCAAGACGATGACGTCGAACACCTGTATTGCATACGCAACGACTGTCGTGTCCAACGGTTCATCTCTGCAGAACCTGTCGTACCCCGCTCACCAAAATTCAAGGAATTTTTAAAGAAGCAGGCAGAAGAATCGACGATATGGCTCGCGGTCATCCTCAAAGACACGGGAGAGTTCGCGGGGCAATGTAGCATAAAGGTTCTCGAACCCAAAAACAGGGATGGGATGTTTGGAATCTCCATGTATCCCAAGTTCTGGAGGAAAGGATATGGAACGGAAGCATCGAAGTTCATTATTGGACACACTTTTGAAGCACTGGGCATCCAGCGGGTATCATTAATGGTGTTCGAAGGGAATGCCGCTGCCATTGCTGTCTACAAGAAGTTGTGAGTGGTCTTACTATGAAATTACCGTCCCAAGTTTTTCATAGCACAGACAGAGGGTTCAAGCACGAAGGAACGAAGAGGCGGGCGAATTGGGCAGAAGGACACTGGGAAGACTCGTTGTATATGGGCATCCTCGAAGAGGAGTGGACGGCAATTCATCGTCAGGGTGCGAGTAATCTCAATTTGCAACAGATAACAGCGTAACATGCCGAAACTTCTTCGACATCACCGCGGACAAGTGCCGCAAAATCGAATATCTCATTCTTAGCTCCCCCTATCCATTTCCTCTTTGGTTAAAATTTAAGTCCCTCCCCCGGGCACCATAGGTACTATCGATGGTTCTAATCGACCATCCTCGCGAAAACACGCGCTTAACGAGGTCAAAATTCTGATTGCAAATGTAAATATGCAGATCCACGTAGATTTTCTGAACGACACGGACCCGCGATAGAAAGATAGTCAAGTAACAATCGATGAAGTTCGGTACGCAAGGCAGTTATCATGCCACTGTTTAAGCGGGTCTTTTGCCTTGGCAGTTGCATAGTGTAAGTACCCATCAAGTTCATTGATAGAGCTGAGAAAAATGTGGCTCTGACATCACGATCAGTAACTGTCAGCGCCAAAGGTCAACAAGTTGTGTCATGAGTCTTCATGTCACTGATTTCCAATGCCCCAGCATGATCGTGCCCCAGCTGGTACTTGTCAGTAAATTCCACATGGATAATCTCTCCCAATTATGTTCACGGAAACACTCCAGTCTAAAGCCAGGGTGAAGCGTTGAGGAAATACAGCTGAGCCAAGGCTACGAGACAAGTCAGAGCATGCCTATTGCAATTCGATAAACATTTGATAAGTCCAGGATTTGCCAGTAGCATCTTCGGCGGATTCTTTACTAGCAGCATTGCGGAGACAACCACGGGGCAGCAGTTGCTTCGGTTGTCAGATTACTTTACTGTCTTTCAAATTCTAGAGTTGGGACACTGCGTCCTTATCAGCCAGGGGCTTATCAAGATCACAGGATCCTTCGATGACACCACAATCAAGGCCTTTTAAGTCAATGTGCATGATAGACTGGGGTTGCTAGTACGTTGAGACGGAGCTCGTAAAAATATTGGACAAACCTTGACGACATTTTGACAGTCACAGGTCCACTCGACTCGGCCGACGATCGAGTGACGGTAAAGGGGCATGATGAGCGAGAGAGGGATAGGACGTCCACAGATCTGCTGCGCTGGGAAATATTCAGCATGATTCTAAGACATGCCATACTGAATTATCGACGGCGAAACAAGCGACTCGCCTTTATACTTGTGGACTGAGTGAACCACAGCCTGGGCACTAAAAAATGGGGATCATTGCTGGCAATGAAGGCAGTCGTAGGTAAGATAGAAAAATAGAAACGACTTGACCTGGCCTTCACTAGTTCTTACTGTTTCAGTTGAGGCCAGCAGACAGGTGTAATTGTCAGAGACAGCTTATCCGTTCTTGAGTACGGCCCCCGGAGGCTCTATCACGTTCTAGACTTCAGGTTGAGGGAACTGAGGCGGCGAATGACCGGCGACCTTCGGCGATGAGCTTACGATATATTAATCAATCCTGAAGACTGCAATCTATGCGTAGTCACTTCCTGCTTTGTTTCAGTCACCAAACATGATTAATGAGTTTTCAACAGCCCTGGCACTCACCTGGAACCCGAATTGCTTGGTATGATTCTGACATATTTTTGATTGCAAACATGAGCACATGCTACTCGTGTGAGAGAACAATCGATACGATAAGTCACGGTAGAGGAGTTTCAACTGTTACGGTATATTTCCAATTACCTACAAGAGGAACCCCCGAGGTAAGCCTTGGTTAGTTAGTAAGCCTTCTCTGCCGAAGTAGCCCATCGACGAGTCGTGATTTTACACCCAAAAATGACCCCTTACGACCTGGCTACGTAGTAGGAATCTTACTGCTCAATCTCATGGAATGGAACGATGTATGCACGGTATGTACGAGCCTGGTGGACCAACTCCGTGTCACCCACGTGGGACATGGTCTCGATCGTTCTATTTTAAGAAGCGTTTGGGCCCAACAACTTTTGGTTCCGACACCAAATACGGATACGGTTCGAGACCACGATCAACTGCCCCCTGTCTGACCATATAAAAAAGTGTGCATCGATACGACCCCTCTTCTTCCTGAAGCCCTCCATGGAAGCCACTTTAACTGACCTTCAGGCAGAGGTCGCTAGACTTCACCGTGAGATGCAGTCTCTCGTACTCGCTGAGAGCAAAGATGAGGATCAGATTACTATCTCCAATTACCTCCTGGCTAGGTTAGAACAGCTCGGAGTAACCGTAGGTCCCCCCTTTTCTAAGCGCTGTCGGAAGACCAATCTTCCACTCCCAGTCCGTCTTCGGCGTCCCCGGCGACTTTAACATGCGTATGTATAGTCCGTTCCATCGCATTGTCAGTGGCCCCTAATACGTATTTTAGCATTCCTGGTGCGCTTGGAAGGTGGCCATTCGTACTTCGTTTCATTGACAGGTTCGCCCTGAAGGACTATGTCGAGGACCATCCCAAGATTCAATGGATCGGTAACTGGTATGTTTTCAGTCGGCCCAGGATTCAACGATTGATGTGTTCCTAGCAACGAGCTCAATGCTGCATATGCCGCCGATGGTTACGCGAGAGTGAAGCCACATAGCATAGGGGTAGTCGTTACAACGTACCTGGCCCCTTGGTCATCTCTTGAACATTCTAACTTCTTTTCAAGGTTCGGTGTTGGAGAGCTGAGTGCCATCAATGGCATAGCTGGAGGTGAGGCTCCCATCACTTTCAACTCGTCGCCCCCTAATGACCGATCCAGCGCATTCTGAGATGGTGCCAGTGCTTCACATTGTGGGAACCCCTAGCACTGTCCAACTCAAGACAAGGCCTTTGCTTCATCACACTTTGGGAGACGGAAGGTACCTGCAAGTCTATAGTTCGACGAATCCGTTGCTCACGCCATTGATAGGTTCGACGTGTTCACTAAAGCTGCAGAACAAGTAACCATATCCCAGGCAATGGTGATGAACAAGGTGCATGCTGCGACAGAAATTGATCGCATCCTCACCGACTGTATCACTCGTGTAAGTTTTAAAGCGTACCAATGCAGGCTGGGTATTTATTACTATTTTCAGGCTCGACCGGTCTATTTGTCACTCCCAACGGATATGGTAGGGGAAAAAATCTCGGCTAAGCGGTTGAAGATTCCGCTGTCTCGCGCGCCTCCTCCGAATGATCCAGATGTGGAGGCTTTCGTGGTCGACGAAATCATGGAATGCATTGGCGATGCTAGCGGTGACATTGTGATTCTTGTCGACGCTTGCGTAATTCGGCACGATGCGCAGAATGAAGTGAGAGAACTGGTCAGAGCGACTCGTTTCCCCGTGTACTCGACGCCAATGGGCAAGACCACCATAAGTGAAGAGTATGATCGGTATGGTGGTGTACGTTCTTTGTTGCAGATGTTCGATCCTTCATTGATCTTTTCCATGGAAGATTTACGTAGGGTCGATTAGTCATCCTCAGGTCAAGGGAATGATCGAGAAGTCCAAGCTGATACTTTCTATTGGCGGTCTGAAGTCGGATTTCAATACGGGGATGTTCACGTATCGAATTCCGACTACTCACACTGTCGAGGTATGATTTTAAGGCTTTCGACCTAGAGAGATTCTGAACTGGCATCAGTTGCACTCTGACCACACACTTGTGCGCCACGCACTCTTCCCAGGGATTGGGATGAAACGTTTGCTCCCGAAGCTTACCTCACGTTTGAGGGACTATCGGCCTCAGGCAAGCGAACTTCCTGTTGCTAGGCCCAAGTTGGATGTTCCCAGCGAACAAACCAATGCCATCACTCAGTCCTACTTCTGGCCTCGAGTCGGTAAATTCTTCCAGGCGAAAGATGTGGTTGTCGCAGAAACAGGTGCGCCATCAGCCTCCTTATCTTTATTATCTAGATTCATTGGTCACAGGGACTTCGAGTTTTGGGGTCCTCGATGTTCCCTTCCCAGATCAATCCTTGTTTGTGAGTCAAATCTTGTACGGTAGCATTGGCTGGACTGTC
>JBBPTK010000470.1:0-15012 GCA_038094135.1 Spongiforma cf. squarepantsii
TCTCTCCTTTCAATTCTAGAACTCGATTATATCCATATAACTGCGCGTACACTCATAGTATCTCTACATCAAATACAGGTAGGTAGATTATTCATGTCTAATCTTCATCAAGGGTCTTAGATGTATACCAAATCGTCATGTATTTCATTGCTTTGTCGTATGTAGAAATCGAAACAAGTAAAATTTTGGATTGTTCGTAGCAGAGTCTACAAGCCGAGTTATGACGACGACGACGAGCTTGCACTACGCTTCTGAGTCGTCGGAAGGACAGCTAGCTGGGTGAACTTGCAGCCAAGTGCAAGTAGCCGGCGATCAATGATCACGGAAACTGTCTTTATGTAATTCGTCGTTGAACCTCGGATCGTCGACGGAGACCCAGTTTCCGGGCCTGTGTCCAAAGCCGAGCACCAATACCGACTCAGGCAGAGACCAACATAGTGAATTGGGTCATTTGAACGTAATCGTATAACGGGATCTCTCGGACAGGTTGTAGTTCAATAAATATGTGTTGGGTTTGCGCGACTTCGCTCCCACATGATCATCGGATCATACACGAGGGGCGGCACTGTTCCAATCGTACGTTGCTTGCGGCGTGCGACGGGGATCAAGTGAGAGTTGTTCAGGTGACAGCGATCAAAGCTCAAAAAGGGTCGAGACGTGACATGTCATCGAAAGCTGACTCAACCAGCAACACGTGAGACTTGGATAATATTAATGTTCTACCAGAAACTTCGATGTTGATCCAAAGGTGAGCAGCTCCTTGAAATTGCCAGCCAAAAAATGCGCCTTGGACATTATTGGCAGACAGGTCTACGAGCGCTCGACCCCACTATAAATGGTTCTGCGAAGAGACTACCTCATCCACGTTCGATCATGACCTCAATCCATACCACGCCGACTCATTCTCTTGACGACCTCTTTCCTGCGCCTTCTCTTCCTCCTTCTAATCTCTCCCCACAACGATTGCCAGGGGCAAACCTTGAATCACTCGCCGCCGTCCAGGAGGTTCTCAAGGATAATCACCGGCGTTACCACATTTTCTTCAACCCTGCTGGGAGTTTCCACAAGTACGTGACTCGTTGCTCTTTTACCAGAACCATTCTGAAGCGTGATTCAGCCATATCACCCATCGTGCACTTGCGGTCTACGCTTTAGGCGGTTCTGCGGCCGTCATCAAGGATTACTACAAGCGCGACAGCGTCATCCAGCGCCCTGCATTCGAATCACCCGAAGCTATCACGGAAGATAATTTCATTGACCACTTGGGAGATCACAAGTATGCTACTATACCCTATCGATCGTATTGCCTTACTGACCGCATACAAGCTTCTACCAAGCGTACGTCTCCTTCTTTTCCAAGCAAATTGCCGAAAAAGGTGTCGCACGTACTTTAGAAGAGTTCTTATTTTCGGAGAAGTATAATTTCCAGGAAGGAAGAAATGCGAATGCGCAACCCGAAATGCTGGGTCGTTTCCCCAGCGGCCTCGTACACCCTTTGATTCACGTAGGGTATGGAGCCGAATTTGGTTTGAAAGGGATGATCGTCGAAGGTACATGGTGCAAATTGCTGCGTTAGGACGAAAAACTGAGGGAGAGCATTCAAGGCCTCGCGTTAACGGCGGCTCATGCCCCACGCACAAGACAATTCCTTTCCTCTTCTCTTTTTGCACAGGACACCACGAATGACGCAGAGATCGCGTCGCGCTTCTCGAGTCTCGCTTTGGATGTCCCCGCTACTACCATCGCTCCTGCTGTCTCCAAGATGGGTGGTGTGCATGCGTTCGATATCGCGGCGCGTATATTGAAAGACGACAGATTGAATCGCAGGCCACCCTCTGACTTTGTCGATCATTATAACGAAGTACTCAACGAATACAGCCTCGTAATTCGAGAACATGCCGAGCAATGGACTGTCGATTTAAGCGTGCCAGGAGAGGTTGAGCGTAAGATGGAAGAGCTCATCTGGCTGAGCTCTTTGATATATGGAGTAGGTGGATTGAAACCGAATGGCCATCAATCCGATTTCTTCTTGTGAGTAACTCGTTTGAACCGACATTATACTGCGACTGACTCATGTGTATCTTGGGTAGGATGCATTTGGTAACCTCAAGCCTCTTCCTTCCCCCGCTCATCGCGTACCTCTCTCCACGATCTCAAGTCCTTCTCTTCCGTGCCTATCTTGCCTCGGCTCTCGTCTGGTGGGTCATGCAAGGTCGACCCGCCCTTGAGATTAAGTCCTTTATGGCGACCACGTCCATTGAACTGTCTATCTCCCCCACTCCCACCGCACAAACACCCCTCTCTACCGAGACGACCCCGACCCCGAATCCGTTCCTCCCTATCTTGCAATCTGTTATCGCTCATCCAAATGATCACATGCCCAAGATTCAGCGAGCCTTTGCTCACTTTGACACCCTCTACGGCACCCGTCCCACAGGTTACTTTGCAGGCACCGAGTTGGAGGGTGCGGAATTGCTGGATGGGTCTCTGTTCTTGAGGAACGCTCTGTTAACTGCCGATTCTGTTGGATGGGTGCGTGAGGGCAAGGAGCCACAGCCATTCAGTACCAAAGGGTTTTATGTGTGAAGCGTGCTTTGTACCTGTCACGGCTCTATTCAGAAAGTGGGTGATCTATGCTTACATACTTTTTTTTTTCGTTTCATCGAATCCCTGCTCCGTCCTTATCTGTTCTATGTAACTTTAGCGTCGAGTGCGAAGTGTTCGATGGAGGGCTGCCTGACTTTGATGATGACCATGATGGCCAATATCAATATAGCGTATGAATACGTTCACTGCATGTCTCTGGTCGTTGCTGTCCAGATAGTTGCTACCAGCCCGGCGATGTTGGCTGACTCTTATTTCGAAAATCGCACGTCCTATCACACACCAAGCATATAAATCATCCAGTTCGGCGTTGCACGATGTCTTGTAACAGCACGACGCCTGACGAATTCTTCCTCGCACTATCCCTTCCTCCTTGGCCTTCTCTCCAGAGATTACGTGGAGCAACTCGCCGCCTCCAGGAGGTCCTTAGGGATAATCATTGACGCGGTCATATTTTTCTCAGTATCAGGAATTTCCAAAAAGTACGCACCTCTTGCGGATTGTCGAAATCGTTCCAGGGTTGACTATGCTTATGCATGATCTAGCCTCGCTCCTTGGCCATGTATGGTCTAGGAGGGACCGCAGCGATCACGGATTATTGCGGCCAACATTTTACGTTCGAATCCCCCGTAACCATCACCGAATAATAATTTCGTTACCCATTTGGATAATCAAAAGTAATCTATCGTCTTCCTTGATCGGATTACTCCGTCTGACGCACGAATTGAAGCTGATACCAAGTTTATATACGATATGGCCTCCATCTCCAAGCAGTGCCGCTAGCACTCTGGAAGAATTTGTCTTCTCGCAGAAGAACGACTTTCAGCAAGGGAGAGACGCGGATGCGCAACCCGAAAGTTGAAAGGTCTGCTCATTAATCCTTCACACGCTTTGGTTCACGTTGGGTTTGGTTTGAAAGGGATGCTGGTCGAAGGTATGCAGTGTGGAATGACGCAGTGAGCGAGTGCTCACACAAGCTTCCAAGGTCTCGCTCCGGACACAAGGGATGATGCTGAGCAAGTCTCTTCCCGCTTCTCAGTTCTCACGTCTGACTCACAGATAGCCACAGAAAGGTAACTTCACGGTGTCATGAGTCTCCCAGATGTTCCAAAGATGTCAATATAGCATGGATGGGTTGCGCAGAGATTGGAAAACGTCCAGAATGTTCGGATATCGAACGAGCTGGACATCCAAGGGTGATCGGTATCTACTTCAATGTCAAAGAGCTATTAGCTAATGTAATTTCCTATTTTTACAGAGCTATGATCGGACCATTTGAAGATTGCTAGAATCAAGATGCAACACCATCCTTTGCATGCCATCTCTTTTACCGAACGTATTGTTGTAATCGTCCTACCAGACTCTCGTCTGCAATGATTGTTTGCGTCACATCGTGTTGGGTGCGTGAACGCTCGGGCTTTCAAACTCCCATACCGACCGCAGGTTCTGAGGGAATCCAGAGTCGCTCGTGGCTCTTCGGGACGTTCTCAGAAAATCGCTGGAGTTATCACATTTCTACGGTGCTAAGGATTTTCAAAAGTACGCCAGTTCTTGTTATTTGTTTATTTTGGCAACAAGATTGAACGGGCATCAGAGAACACACAATCAACGCGACTGTCTCGTTCAGCGCACCGCGTTAGAATCTCCAGAACCCATCATGGAGAATTTCGTTAACCACATGGGAAATGAAAGGTAAACGTTATTATAGATTGTATGTTAGATCGCTCACACCTCAAAGCTTTTACCAGGCTTATGTGTCCTTTTCCGACAAGATCCCTGAAAGAAGGGTGTTACGAGGACACTGGAGGAATTCATCTTAGAGAAATAAAACTTTGTAAAGGAAGCAATGCCATTGCGCAACCGGAATGTTGGGATGTCTCCTCAGCAACATCGCACACTCGTTGATCCATCTACGATGTTGAGTCGAATTCGACTCGAGAGGAGTGCTCGTCGATACGTGATGGGGACGATTACTCCACTGCACGGGGATGACTACTCGGGTATGTCCAAGGCATAGCCTGAACAGCACTCCAGTACCTACAAGTCTGGTAATTACTTCCTCCACCTTTCACGTTTGGAATCACGAACGGCGCGAAGTACACGTTTCTCTGCCCTGATTTCAGACGCCTCACCTGCCACCGCTGTCCCAAGGGTGTCCAACAAGTTCAAACCGTAGCACGCATACTGGAGGACGACAAAATGAACCCAACGGCACGCGTCCTTCCTAAGATCAGGGGATACGCCGGCGATGGACCATTGACCTGATTTTTTGTTGTGAAGCCAAACGTAAGATGGAGCTTTACGGCGCTTGCGGATTCGGACCAGATTGTTTTCCAGTTGATTTTACCTGTACAGAACATCCCCCTTCTATCTGATCACAGCTCTCGACTCATAGGTCACGCACGGTCTGCAATCCTTGAAAGTATTCTTTGCATATTATTAATCGCCTCGAATGCATCCTCATCATCTGTGTCTAGCCAGAGTTTTGCTTCAAGTCTGATGACACGGGCCCGTATCGCCTCCGAACAAGAAAGTTATGGCCAGCCAACAGTTCACCTTGCATGACATGCGCTATTCCACTCGTTCCACCTGTTAATCTTGCACGACGGTATCTCTCATACCAGTGTATTCTCTGCGATCACATCTTCGTCACGTTGTGCACCTCAGCTTCACTTGTACCCTTCCTGCGTTGCTTAAGCCATTGTCATTTCAGAATCGAAATCGATCTCCACTCTTGCCGATACACGCCCACCGCTACGCTTTCCACAGGCATACGCTCGAGGTCAGTCGAACTACATAAATGCGATTGCACCCAGGACGTCAACTTTTTTTATTGCATCACCAAGTGTCGGAGACCTGAACCTCAACATCCAGTGCGTTTGCACTCGTGCGATCCCACCGCAAACGCCTTTCGATTGTATGTCAGCACTACATGTGACTGGACAGTGCACCACCGTCTTTTTTTTTGTTTCCTGCCCTTCTCCCTCACGTAGCATGCACGAGGGTGTCACGACGCCGACGAAATGCATGCGAGACGATGATAAAGACAATGAACGAACGCCACGTACCCAACTTCACCAAAATGCAAGAGAAACACGGGCCAGGCCGGTGATGACAAAGAGAACGAGTGTAAGTAGTGTACATTTCCTTATTTGGATATCGCCCTTGCCACGTCTTTCACTCTCGTGCGCTCCAACATTGGGCGGTAGTCAAACTATACGAAGAAGGGAGTATCTTTCTTGAGGTGGAGATGTGCGGTTATTTTCGGTGTCACAGTTGCCATTTGCTGAGATAGGTGACTCCCGAGACTAGAGCAATGGGGACTATGTATTACTGGGTGTCACTGCGGACCTATCGTGTTCGAACGCACCCCTCGATTTGGCGCCCACGTCTGTCCCGCTCTACCCGCGCTATCAAGTACCTCGACTGCGCTGCGACCGCAAGCAAGACCAGGGTGGTTCTGCAAATGGGTACGACGTCAACGCGGATGCGGAACTAGCATCCCTCTCAGGTCTATCCACGGACGAGGGAGCATATGATATTCTGCTCGCGCCTTGCTTCTTGGCTGGGTATGTATAGGATGCATTGCGTATATGCAACGAAAGGATATACTCTGTGTGTGCAGTCGAGGCGCTGGCATTTCATCGTATCTCACATTTCGACTCAGTGATAGTAGTCTCTAGCTTACTACGCTCTCCAACAGATTTTGATCCCGAGGAACTCAATAGCTAGGTGTGCGATCATGTTGGCGAAGGAAATTTCCAAAGCATCGCACCGCTGGAAGTAACCTGACAGGATCAAACTGCCATATTCGAGTAGTTAACGGCTTTCGGTATCATAGCAACTCCACGAGTATTATTTGATTTACATAAGAGGTAGCTTTGGCGCGTCGCAATATCGCGGACGTTGTATATGCTGACACCGTCATGGTGCAGTCTTCTGGTCTGACAGACGGACTTCACACTGCGAAATCCGATACCACTCGCAGAACGGAATTCAGGGACTTGCCTATCTCTGTAACATCATATCGCTAACCTAAAAGCCGCATTCAATCATTCAAGGCCCGTTTAGAAAGTGAGTTGTTATCTTTGCCGAGTCTTTGACGATGATACCAGTGAAAGCGAACCAAAGGTTGCATATCCTTTTGATGCCAAGTATCCATGATTGCAGACTTGAGCGTTCAAGTTCGAGTACATATATTGGAAAATTGCCCGTTCTCGACTTCGAGTTCTGATCAACCCAATCATAATCATTGACACGTAACATATGAATTATGCGAGTCACGGTATCAAGATATGAAACTGTTGCGACTCGGACTTCAAGAATCCAGGCAGCCCTTGCGCGAACGGGACCGTGACTGCGCGCTTCGACGCTGTCTATGAGTGGATTGACTCTGGAGCACCCTGTTTCAACTTTCACGTCTTGCTGGCTCAGAGTATAAAGGCGCGTCGATGATCCCAACTCCTTCCAGCAAGACAATCTTTCAACGCATTTCTGTCTCCGTATCACCTACCTCTTTTCTGATCATCATGCGCGTTAGCTCGTCGCTCCTTGCCTTCGCATTTCTCGGCATTGTCGCCGCTGCGTTCCTCCCCGTCGCTGACCGTAATTCGTTAGAAATGTTGCAGGACCCTTCTTCGGGATTGCCGTCTAGCATTTCAAACAGCCATGCCCCCACCGAAAGTCTTTTCCATCCAGTGTCGATTCAGCTGCCCCCACTTCTCTCTGAAATACTTGGTAAACCTAAACCGACTGGAAAACCACCCGCTCCCCCGGCGTGTTATCACCACGCTCCACCACACCCTCTTTCTGATATCTCTGGCCTACCAAAGCCGACCGATCTCCATCTCCCTCCTTGTGAGACCTCTGAGGAACCGAAGCACACTGGCAAACCAAGTTATCTCCCTCTCCCTCCCCTTCCGTCCGACGTCTATGGCCATCCCAAGCCCTCCAAGACATGGTATCAAAAATAGGTATGCTCGGCTGCTTTTTTGATGCATCCATACACTGCTCATATCTTGCTCTTTTACTGCTCCAGGAGTATGATGAAATGACATGGTGTTTTCATCCATGGGTGTAGATATGAATTTGAATCGTTTGTGCTGCATACTTTCAGTTGTACGTCTGGGACTAGGCAATTGCCTGCTGTCTCTGTGTTCACTTTTATCTCTGAGCGAGCATCCTTGTATTTTTGTAAATGCAACGTTCATGAATAAGATTTTAACTTTTTGCTTTTGTACGTACCCGATCCTGCTATCATCGTACAGTGCGTAGCGCCGCGTCAAGCAGTTGTTTTTTCCCCATTGGCTGCCTCAGAATGCGTTTGCACTGGTGTGATTACCCCTGACTCATTGGTTGGATGGCATGATGAGGCAACGTTCACCAACTCGCAGTTGTACATGATCCTAACAAGAGATTCAGCACGTATGTCAAATAAAGTCCATTGTAAAGTTACTGTCTAACTGTAGACGACATTTGGAGCTAGACGAATTCAGTTAGACAGTACATACCTAACGTATAGCATGTTGCACCCACAGAGTCCGTAACTTTCCAGTTCACACTATTTCAACGTAGTAGAACACAGACGAGGCGGCCAAATGTTTTAACAGAAATTGTCCCACTAGTTGGGGGGAATCGACCTTCAGAAATCAAATAATCTGGCAGGCGTACTGCAAATATTTGGCCCTTGGTCGTCTGTGGGTAGTATCTCCCTCTCATCCAGGGCAACGAAATGGTAAACCGTGGGAAGGTGACGACAAGTGATCCCCGTAATGTTCCTTCCACTTTGCGCTGTTCAACACACCGGAAACGAGCATTCCGCATCTGCCCCATTGAAATTATGGTGCAGGCTTCTAGTTTTTGCTTGTGATAGTGGTGGACCGACAGATCTGTCGAGCATGGAGCATGTGTAAGTTTATGCACGCTCAGTGGCCCACCTCACTCGGTGGCAGTGTCTTTGTTTGGCAAAAGCCTTGGAATCAAACAAACGATTCTCCAACTTGTTCACTTTTTTCCAATCCTTCATGGCAACCTTCCGCTTCCTCTGTACTGCAACGGAACCTGTGGTATACACCTGGACACGCCGGCACTCGACATCTCCCTACGGTCGATCCCATATTCAAAAGAAACACCCTCGCTCTCTACCCGCACCCGTCGTACCCCACTTCCTCCAACATGTCACCCGTGCCGACGGATCCACGTTTACGCATTGGACGACTTCACCACGGTCCAAGATCATCCTCACTCGGGACAGCACTAATCATCCGCTCTGGAACGCAACAGAACGTGTCAGCGGAGCGTCTTCGGAGAATACGCAAGACGAAGAGGAGGAAGGGACTGGTCGGATGACGCGTTTCAGGAAACGGTTCGGTGAGGAGATTGGATTGGATCAATGGCTTGAATTGCAGGGCAGCGTCGAGGGGGAGAAGGAACCGGCGATGGCTAAGGAGCGACCTACTAAGGTGGGAGGTGCGGCAAAGAAGTGAACAAGGTCGGCGACTTTTTTGTTGTGAGAGCAGCGACGCGTGCTTATGCTTAGTTTACGACTAGATGGATTGTCATTGGGACGGATATAGGGAGACACAGTGCGATATATACGTAGACGAAAAAGATGCACCAAGTCTCCCAAATGTATCTATGCATTCTTGGTCCCGTCCGTGCTCTGCTTTTTACCATCTGCAGCCCAAGTTCCAAACGCCTATCCCAATGCGCTGCTCAACCTTAGCCCTGTACTGCTCTCGAGCCCTTCCACCATGCTCACCACGCCCTTTCCCAACCCCCCTTCCCCTGGTGATATTTCTCCTCTAGCATGCCCTATGTCATACTTTATGTGCGACGCCGGATTTCACCGACCCGTGAGGTGTACTGGCTCTTGAGTTCTTTGACTGAACCACCCATGTGCCTGGCTGTGCACCATGGATTGATAATAAACAGAAGCAGTTGACATGGCAATCCTGATCATATCATAGCCATTGATCATTGTTGAGCTGGGCATAGTTCCAGTGTTAAGTAGGTTATCAGATCTGTTGACAGTAACTTTTGATTGGTATGGTGGCCTGTGCCTTTGGGTGAGTGGTCAAAAATTGCCAATGTCTGTTCTATTCTCCCTTCTAAACCATTTTGATAAAAAAGGTGATACATCCCTTACTGTAGTTATCACTTACAGTTTATGATACATCTTTAGAATATCCTCAAGCTATAAGAGAGCTTCTTCTTGCACAGCCACTTAGTTATTTGCTCAAATGCCATTGGCCAATATTGACCAATCAGAAGCTTTATATTGCTGGGATTTTGTGAATATTTTGATCATATCTTGTTGAGATTAGATCAGATTAATTAGATTATTGCACCATCAGAATCAGGGGCTACAACTTTTCTGATTACATCAAAAAAGGACAATGAGCTTCCTTTTTTGAAATAAAACATTCTGGCTATAATAGGGACAGGCACAAATGGATTCTGCACTGGACAGGTCAAAGATGCTTACATAATCATCACAGAAGCAGTTAATAATCACTACTTTTATGTCACTACTTCTATGTCACTTTCCATTTGTCACTTTCCATTTTGGAAACTCTTCAATGGTATGTTTTTTTCTTTGTTTCATGCTATTTCTCTGTTACTCTACAACATGTATGTATGTAAATAGAATATATATGATACAATAGACTGTGTGAGTTCTGACCATTGAACCTCTATAAGTGGAAAATGAGAATGTGTTGTAAAAAAACAAAAATACAGCCACATTTTGAAGATAGGGGATCATGCTATGCAGAGAGATTTTATATATATGTAAAGTGTATCAAAAGCCCATATCACCAGGATGAATATTGGTGATGATATGTTATATCTCCCTCCTAACCCTTTTTTCACTTCCTGTGGTTATACCAGTGATTCCTCTGACCTGGTATGAGTTGTACACTCAGATAAGATATACATCTATGCATCCTAGTATATTTAATCTGAATCAAACTGCTTTGAACAATGCCTAAAGCATATTTCAGTGTTTTTAGTAAACAATATATTTACTGCATTTGGAGTGGCATCTATTTAGGTCAGTATTGCTGCCCTCTTCCTCTATATTCAGTCTAATTGTCTCTATTTTATCTTATTTTTTTGTGGTGAATTGAAGATGTAAGGACTGCTTTAAACATATCTAAGACATGGGAAATTGTGCAGAGATTTAGGAGGTTTTGAAAACATATCAAAAAACCATCATTGTAGCTTTCACAATGTATTCCAAGATGTTCTATGTGTCTCTCCTGATAGATATATTTTATATTAGTTCACATGAAATAGCAGGATGGCTCTGGGTAAGGGTGATATGTCAAAAATGCAAATATAATGGACATCCATTAGTACAAAGATCATTGTGCACTAACTAGTGGTTGCTGTCCAATTATGAGTTTTGCACTTTTGATGCACTACTCTGGTACACAGCTGTCCTACTGTTGCATGTGAGCTAATATAACATATATTTATTAGAAGAAATGCATAGAACATCTTGGAATACATTGTGAAAGCTACAATGATGGTTTTTTGATATGTTTTCAAAACCTCCTAAATCTCTGCACAATTTCTCATGCCTTAGATATGTTTAAAGCAGTCCTTACACCTTCAATTCACCACAAAAAAATAAGATAAAATAGAGACAATTAGACTGAATATAGAGGAAGAGGGCAGCAATACTGTCCTAAATAGATGCCACTCCAAATGCAGTAAATATATTGTTTACTAAAAACACTGAAATATGCTTTAGGCATTGTTCAAAGCAGTTTGATTCAGATTAAATATACTAGGATGCATAGATGTATATCTTATCTGAGTGTACAACTCATACCAGGTCAGAGGAATCACTGGTATAACCACAGGAAGTGAAAAAAGGGTTAGGAGGAAGATATGACATATCATCACCAATATTCATCCTGGTGATATGGGCTTTTGATATGCTTTAGATATATATAAAATCTCTCTGCATAGCATGATCCCCTATCTTCAAAATGTGGCTGTATTTTTGTTTTTTTACAACACATTCTCATTTTCCACTTATAGAGGTTCAATGGTCAGAACTCACACAGTCTATTGTATCATATATATTCTATTTACATACATACATGTTGTAGAGTAACAGAGAAATAGCATGAAATAAAGAAAAAAAAACAGGTAGACTTTTCTTCACACTTTCCCTACATTACATCTATACTTTTGGTACCCTTTTTTCTACACTTTTCTACACTTTTTCCTACACTTTTCCTATACTTTTTCTAATACTTTTGTAGACTTTTCTCTACACTTTTATTCCAAAAAAGGAAGCTCATTATCTCTTTTTGATGTAACCAGAAAAGTTGTAGCCCCTGTTTTTCTAATTCTGATGGTACAACAATCTAATCAGTCTGATCTAATCTCAACAAGATATGATCAAAACATTCACAAAATCCCAGCAATACAAAGCTTCTGATTGGTCAATTTGAGCAAATGACTAAGTGGCTGTGCAAGAAGAAGCTCTCTTATAGCTTGAGGTCTAAAGATGTATCATAAACTGTAAGTGATAACTACAGTAAAGGATGTATCACACTAGATTCTGTAACTACAGCCAGATGATGTATCTATCAAGCACTATGGCCTGCAATTTAAGATGGATACCATCATATGATTATCTCACATTCAAAGCCAATTCCTCATGTGACCCTTCACCCACCCAGTGACTATCCATATATGATCCACTGAATTTTAACTCTTTTCCTTTGTCTTTCCACCTCCACCCTGCCCCATCTAACCTTGCTCAACAATGAGCACCTCTTCTATCATGCATCTACCCACTGACCTCCCTGAATTTGGCTTTGTGCTGATCCACATCTCTGTACTGACTTTGTGTCATGTAGAGACCACTTCTGGACTTTATGTCCATCAAGCTGCCCTGTTGCCACCTTGTATTGAGCAACAGTGGGGTTTAAGGCTCTTGGAGTGTGTCTCTTGGAAACACCCACATGCCCCTTGACCAAAGGCTATCCTCCAACATCTCTTGGGTCACCTGGAGAGAGACTCATACCCTTTCACTTGTTCCTGGACATTCAGTCAGGCATCCTCATATATGCTTTCATTTCTTGTCATTTGTACTATCTCTGAGCATTGTGTCTTGTCCCAGTGATCTGGACTGTCTGAACTCAGTTAATCTATTCTGCTTCATCCATTCTTGGACATCCAGTCAGTCATCCTCACATCCATTTCCATTTTAAATTGCTTGTACTACTTCTGAGCATCATGTCTTGTTTGAGTCATTTGAACCCTCTTGAGGTCAATCCATCCCCCTTCCACCTGTTGTTTTCCTTGCATAGTTGCATACTCTACTCAATCTTTTTACCCAATCCCACAGCTACATTTCAATTTCATCCATTGTCATTATGAAAATATGATATTTTTGAAGAAATGAAATGAATTGTAAAAAATTGAAATTTTCTTGATTTTGTAAAGATAAGCCAATTTATTCATGGTTTTTGAAAGCAGAAAATTCTATACTGTATTTCCTTTCCCCTTTTTGCAGTTTGATATGTTTCAGGAAAGCTCATATTTACTTCAATATTTCAATAGTATTTTGTTTCCCTTGCAAAAAATATGAATAAGAAAATTTATATTATCAATTGTTATTTTGTATGTACTATAAACAATCCAAAAATGTTATAATCTCTGGTGTGTCAGCCATAACCCTTATCAGCTACCCTATCCAAAGAAGTCCCAGCACATTTTTCAAGATACTCTCCTCCATATTCCATTGAGGACCCCCAGATACACATGGTGGGTGGTCATCTGGCAGTCTCTCTACTACAAGTGATCACTCTTCCCTAGTTCTCCTTTAGGAGGATTACTAGGGGCCTCCTTGATGGGAATGGTCTCCCCAGGCCACTGTATTCATGCTATTTAGCCTTGATCTTTTCTCTCAACCATCCTACCCTGGCTCAAACAGGGTCACTTGGAGAGCTGAAAGAGCTGGCCAGTTGAAGGTTGTTTTGCTAAAAGTTAGGGAGTGGGGCCTTGCTTTGTCCACATCCCTTTCTACAATAACGTGGATATGAGCATCTGTCATTGAACTCAGAGAATATCAAGGCCACAATACCAAAGACAACCTACTCATTTGAAATAACAGTGAGGCAAAGGAATTCATGTTGGTACCCTTCAAGCTTCTTCTTGAGATGAACAACTTTGAGCAGTCTCAGCTGGGGGGATCTGTGGATTGCCCTTCAAGTAGTCACCATCACAGACCAAGATTGCTGTAGTGTTTGAGACTCCCCAGCAAAATGAAAGCATGGGCACTAATTATGTATTACATTAATTAATTAAATTTTTATAAAAATATTAATAAACATCAAGTCTATTTTAAAAATTAGTAATGAATCTTCTAATTTTTAAATTTTCAGCAAAATAAGATTATTTTTAATCAGTATTTTAGGATTTATATTAAATAGAAAAAATATATTTATCTTCTTATTTAGAAAATTTAGGTACCTAACTGGCCAAATTTGTTCAGACTGTCCCAGCTCCTCTCAGAATGTTCCAGCTTCCTCCAGATTATTCCAGATTATTGCAGACTTCCATATGTACTGACATTTACACACACAAAATATGATCAATAACAATACATATATTTATTGACACTACTAATAATATATGATCTACAATGCTACAATATCTACTCATTAACATATAATAGAATATCTATGAATAGATACATGTCAGCTTACATATCAAGGCTTTTCTTACTATAAGTCTAATAAGTCTGCAATTCAAACAATAAAAATGTTAATTGAAATCCAATGCCAAAAAGAATATACATACTTACTGTGAGGAATAAGTTCTGCATCATCTAAAATGGAAGTAAGAAACATTAACATTTCCTGATGCATGATGGTTGTTGAAACTCCACTGAAGGAACTAGAAATGTACATACATATTGGCAATTTTCCTACCTGGATCTCAGGCCGTGCTAGGTTTAACTTCAGAGCGGAGCTTGAAATATGTAGAGAAACGTTTTCCCACAGTCATTACCATGCGCCTCTTCCCCCACCATCATCGTCTACCACTGCGCCAGCACCCACATCGTCCTCTGTTAGCAATATGGGACGCATGGCTACCACGCTGCGCCACAAGCGTGTATTCGATATCGTTCTTGGCCAGACTCCGCAACCACATGACTGGATCGCAACAGAGGATCAGTCCGACAGATACTACACTGCACAACATGGACCATCTCGGAGAATCCGCTCGAAACCTCTTGCCAAACAACCTTGTTGACAGCACAGTGTCGGACGAGAGGGTAGCCATCATCACCGGGGCTTCATCTGGTACGATCTCCATCTCCAGTTAATGGCATTCATATTAAATTGTGTTGATGTCCGGAATACAGGCGTTGGAAGG
>JBBPTK010000471.1:0-14997 GCA_038094135.1 Spongiforma cf. squarepantsii
CAGCGAACCAGACGTGTTACAATGTGAGTAAAGCTTTGAATTCCTTTGGTCTCACCCTTTAGATCGAACTGCGACTAGCTACCAGTACGTTATCGCTCCCGCGACCCAGTCCTTCCAGAACCGTCGTGTCTTTGCTTACCGTAATTCTGGCGCTTCTGATGGCATCCAACTGGATACGAACGGCGATGTGTATTCAGCGTGTCGGGATGGAATTCCTAGGGAAATTTGATCGGCGAATTCTTCGTCGACAGCACGACTACGGAGCTGATGTTCCCTCTGGATACTTAGTTTCAACGAGGAAAGTGTTTACCTTGCCAACATGTCAGTTTGAGATCCAGCCGTCGTATCCTGCACCGCCAAAGTAAAATATTATGATCAAGAAGGCAATCAAGCTCTAGTCCTGGGCTGTTGTACAGCATGTCTTTTGGACGCTGATTGGGCGTACGCGCTGTCTTAGTGCGCAGAAGGGCGACAAACGCCTAGGGAATATTTTTGTTACAGCTGAATTTCAGGAAACAAACGGCGACTGGAAAAGAATAGATGTAAATAACCAAAAAGGTTTCAAATGCCAGATCCGCGGGTCCGGATGTCATACAAGTTATCCAAATTACCGTCTTTCTCGATGCAGATGCCACCAGTTCCCCGCGTTGCCCGATCTCAAGTGATTCGAAACGCCCACAAATGGTGATGTACCCTACAACAACAGCCTCAATAAGGTCCCCGAGCTGTCTGTCACAACTTCCTGCTTCGGACGCCGTTACGGCCATCCCATCATGAATCCAATACCCAATCAGTAATATGTGATAAAGCGAGAACCAGGCCTGTATTATTCATTGGTATGTTGGCAGTAACAGAATCACGGGATACATAGGCATCAAACCTTCGAAATTGCTTGGGGCCTAACTAAACAAAAAGTGGAAGACAATGGTTTTGTTAAATAGAAAAGCAGGGGACAACTTCTGGTACATAAGCATCATATCTGTGAACCGATGTATACATCACATGGCAATCACCATGCTATAACAATGAGGAGACCTTTTACAAACAGATGTGTGCCGTCTATATATACATTATGGTACATAGGACATACAACAACTCCCATATTTTTCCCTGTGCAGGGCGAGCCATCCCGGCAATACCATCCACCGCGCGCCAGATCCTTTAGAACGACTTCAGGAATGGTGTACCCAAAATCATGTCCCAAGTTTTCTGTAGGACCTCCCCGCCTCCAATCTCGTTGCTCTCACGGAAATAGTTCCAATATCCGGGTAACAAGTGGTGGATCGAGAACCAGATCTGTATTAATATTCATATCAGGGCCGTGGAATAGCTTCACGTCATGCAAGATTAACTTACGCTGTAATACTTGCACGACCGTTTATCCGCGTCGCGCGTCCGCAAGTGGAGGAATCGGTAACCGACGAAGCACCCATACAAGACGAAGGCGATGGTACAAAACCAGTCAACGTCCCAGATGCGGCAAAGAAAGAAAGACCATATGGGGAGACCGAAACCAGCGACGAGGCGAGATGCGATGGGAAACACGATTGGGACGGAGCGACGGCCAGTGATACGGTCGCCTTCGACATCCTTGAAGTCTTGGCAGTGAACGGTCGAGGCGAAGACAGCGATGGAGAGCTCAACGGCAAGTTTGCCAGTTTCGCTAATCATAGACGGATCTGGTCCTGGAGAAACGTGAGTAAAACATAGTGAAAGAGTTTGATGAATTGAACGGACCTGCACAAAGGGTGCCGCCGAGTTCGATACAGCCATATAAGACCGCCGGAAGGAGATTTTTCAATAGCCAGTTCTTGTCGCCGTCAAGATCGTTGTACCAGAGCGTGAACAGCTGCATCTCAATGCTGACCATCACCAACTGAATACTAAACAACGCAGAATAAGCAAGACACAGCGGGACCATGAGCCAACGGAGGATGGTCGCATTGTACAAGCTAATTCTTCCAGCTGGAAGCGGTCTATAAGGTTTGTTTAACTTGTCTTCGTCAGGAGCCTTGATTTGGTTCGAAATATTGAATTGAAGGATATGAAACCAAATCCACACAACGGTGGACAAGAGGTGGATGGGGCTGTCCAGTGGCGCCGAGGCGACAGAAAAAAATGTCTGGGGATTTCAACAGGTGACACAGCGAAACGAAGACAATCGTCCGTAACTTACTGTTGGAATGATTACCGCCAGAATATCATTCTTGGTGAAAAGAAACAGGGTATAAAGATGGTATCCGATGTCGGATCCTACTAGACCAAGACACGAGCGTTGTACAATCATCACTATGAGATCGGATATTGATGGCTTGTTATTCTATAGATCCTCTAGAGTGATTTTATAAGTCTCGTCGGAGAGTAAATTCCGAATAACGCTCGAGGCAGTTGTCCTTCGGGCGCCAGAGCTCCGGGAAGAGCCTATATGATGATATCAGTCAAGTTTCAAGGAGTTTAAGTTGACAGGCGGAATGGAGAGATCGCTCGGCGTACTAACCAAATGAAGATTACGACAACTTGAATGCGGGAGACTCTGACATGAGTGACCTTACTCACCTGGTGGCCAAAGTGCGAACCAGTGTAGCAAGTAGTCTAGATAAAAGAGTCAGTCCAAGAAAAAAAGCACTCGGTTTAAATAAATCGCGCGACGATTTTTCAGGTTCGCAGTGTCATCGTTTGGAGTCCGCAGGACCATCGATGAGGGAATCAGATGGTCACTCCAGGGTCCAGGGGTGGTATGCTAGATACCACCATCGCACAGAACGTTTCTTCCCTGGCAACAAGATTCCTAAAGTAGTCTGTCATAGAGATAGATACGGTTTCTCCATGAAAAGACGGGACCTGTACAACGGTAGCGTCAAAAAGAGAGAAAGAGCTCAAAGGAATATTGCATCGCATCATATACAAGAAAGGGACCTGTCGGCAACAGCATTGGCTGTTGTATTTCTGGATGCTGTGGACTCTGCTCGGACTCACCCGAAGCACCATCATACTCAGTGCCATCTTGGAAAAGCTGGTACACAATACCCATGCTGCAGTAGTGCCTCATGCAACTTCAGTTAACCGTGATTTGATCCAGACTTCGAGGGTGGTTGGAAGCTCAAACAGACGTTAGTGTCCAGGTCAAGTTCTGATGACCAGCTGCTCAGTTGTGCCTGTGGCTCACCTGCCAACGCTGCGGATTCGAATCCGTTTTCGTTCATGTTCCAGAACATGACTGCAGGGCAGTACGGTGGCTTCTTATTGACTTCCGGATCTATCAAACGAGGAAACGTTCTCACACGATGTAGAATAGGCTTCTATTTTAAAGCCTGTATCACTGTTCTATTTGAACTATGTCGACGAGTGTTTTGACTTGTGCGGTGAGTTTAACCGTGTTAGCTGAGAGTGGAGCCAGTATGTTCGTCAGGCATCGACTTTGTGAGGGCCGTGAATACATATCTTCATTGCAATTTATCTAAACCCAGTCAGCAATGTTCTGTTAGGTCATGATCATGGAATGCTTTGTACATTCCATTGATGATGCCTGTCATTGTCAATGTGACCCAACCTCAATATATTGTTCTTAGGACCCGGATACTTGGCCCCTGAATGTCCGCAGTGCCCACATTGGAGCACGCTCGTCAATAATGCAGAGTCCCATAGCCAGTGGTTGATCAACTCGGGGCCTCAGTGGAACGCTAGGAAAATGTTATATTTAAAGTGGTCTGGACGACCAATGGGTGACAGGTGTGGCGGGAGGTTGAGAACAGCTGCGAGTTGCAACTGCGAGAGGGATGCCCTTCGGACTGACTCATTTGGAGCGAGTGATTCAGTTTCCGGCAATTTCTTTGTTAGAATTCCACGAGCGATAACGAAGGTTCTTCAGCTTCAGGAAACAATCTTGAGATGGCGGCGAGTACAAGCTAGGGCATGAAAACGTTTCAAAAGTTGGTCGAGCCCTGAGTTTGAATTACTTAGCCTCAGAAGTCAGCGGCCTCGCTCAGTATTCAACGGTGTTTCACAGACGTTCCTGCGAAGTAGATCGACCAAGCAATTAGTGGCCAGCTGGCAATACCTGTCATCATGATGACGATCACGTTGATTTTTCGTCGCGGACAACCGAGTTCTGATGCTGCAGGCCATGCCGAAGGTCAAACCGGAGCGGAGCTATATAATTTGTGGTCCGCTAAGCATCTTGTCTTCAAATCCAACTTTGATCGTTTGTCCATGCAAATCACCCTAGAAGAAGTATACAACATCGTCAATAGCAATGACGGAAACCAGAACGTCAAAATAGCCACATTCTCTGAGATCAATAGTACCAGTTACAGGTGTGCACTTCAGATTCGTCGAAGCATGTAGGCCATCATTGGAACATTGAATAGCCACACGGCATCCTGGAAGTTGTATCACATCGCTCTCAGCAATTATAATAGATCCTATCTCTTGCTAGTTTCCCAACTTGCGCCTACCAATCTACATGGCCCACTCACACTCCCTGCCCTGATGATCCTCTTGTCTAAGATTCTTGATAACACCACAGTGCCAGTCCCACGTCCAGTGGCACATAGTGTATCTGGCGACGAAGGAAGGGGTTACGATTGGCTATTACTTCGTATTCCACCATCATCGTCTTACACTCACCCGAGCCTACCTCCATCTTTGGCATCCATCCGACATGATCTCTCCCCTACCCAGCTTGCTCGAATCGAGCTGAGATTGGGCACATACATCCGCGCACTTCATGGGATTACAAATGACTGGTTTGGCATACCGATGGACAAACCCGCACCAGAGCCTCTATCTGTTCCTTCATTCACCGCTTTGTTCGCGGCGAGCCAAACCACCGAAGATGACGAAGAAAACGGGGAAGATATGACGCCATACAGTTGGCAAGATACGTTCGTGTTACGACTAGAAGAACTCCTCGAACAATTGTATGGTAACGCAGATCTTCACAAAAACTCGTCATCTAGCCACTTGGTGGACATCGATGTCGGCCAATTACGATATTCTCTAACTCGGGCGATTGGATCATTCCTTTTTGATGACGTGGAGATGCCCAGGCTTGTATGGATGACAGGAAACGAGGAAGATGTTATCGTTTCCTTTTCTCCAGGAAATCTTGAGCAAGACACAGAAGCAGATATTGCATATATTCTTCCAACATTTGGGCGCGCTATTTGGGGAGATCCGCTGATGGAGGCTTGGTTCTTGCCACCAGGCCCGACGAAAGCCGTGAGAGACGGATACTTCGCTGGTGATGATGACGGAACGTTGATCGTGTTTCCGCGACAAAATACGAAGAGGGTCTGGTATACAGTCTACCTAGCTTTGGTTGTTCTGGCCGAGGAAACGTCACGTAGAGACGGAGGGGAAACGGAAGTGCAGACGCCTGGTAGGGAAGCCACAGTTGGTTGGGCCAGAAATATCCTACCCGAATGCGTGGAGATTCTGAAGAACGCACCATGCTATTAGCATCAATTTGCAGGATGTAACTAGTAGCAGTGACATATCATGAAGCCCGCCTTACGTGGTGAGATGATTTGGAGAACAACTTTGGTGTGGTTCATGATGTCACTTTGATATTGGAGTCGCACAGATCGACAGTGTCGACATTCTCAATGCCCGTCTCCCTGCAATGAGCGACACTCTCTACTGATGTGAGGCGCTCACATAGTCGACGACTCATCGTTGTCGTCACGGGGCTTGCACGGCTCTGGTAAGTCTCACACGAGCGCCCTTGCCTCGTGTGCACTGTAGAGTACGCAAACACTCAGATTCTGCACAGATTCCACACCAGCGGGTTCGTTGTGGTCACTTGTCAAGAGCGTTAGTATCTGTGATCCATCATTGTTGGCCAGGAAATCTGTGTGAGCCTCAGCATCGAGGACATAGTGCACCACAGTATTGCTGAGATGCTCCTCATGCTCACTGACTGCGCTTCAAAAGTTCCTACAAAGGGTCATCTTACGTAGTCGTTATTACATAAGTTCGCGTTAGTCACAAGTCGCGTGACCTACGTCAACTGTGACACTTGTACTCTCTTTGAACCGACCCCTCACACAAGTGTTGACCATGTTCTCCTTGTTTTTCGCCAGGCCTGTGGCCCTTCGTGCGATTGCCTCTGTTTCAACTCGTCCCCAGCTTATTTCCGTTGTCTTCCGTCGCTCTCTCTTCGCGACCCCTTCCCTCGGCCTCCCGACTGCCAAAACATCTCAGAGCACAGTGAAGACTCGCAAGACCACCGCAAAGAAGGCTCCCAAGGTTAAACGCGCGGTTCCCGCCAAGCGAGGCAGGCCACCAAAACCCGTATCCGCCCGCCAAGAAAAGCAAACCGAACAAGAGAACAAGAGAGGTGCGCCGAATAGTTCCATGCCTAGCTATGATTCAACCCTTTTCTAGTCCATATACCCAAACATCTCCAACCTCCTAAGCGTGCACCTGGCCCATACTTGATTTTTTATGCTAATTTTATCAAGTCTCAGCCAAAAGCAAGCTCGCTGGATGAGTTTCGGGCTCTTTCCAAGCGGGCTGGCGAAATTTGGAGGGGCTACTCCATGGTTGAGAAACAGGTATGTTTGTGCTCGCTCGTGAAATGGTTTGGGATTGATCCATCTTCTCTCTTTACTTCTGAAGCCATTCTATGACGAATGTGAGGCTAGGAAAGCACGTGCAAATCAAGACAGAGAAGAGTTTTTCCGCAACACTTCCCTATCCGACCTAAGAAAACTCAACACACTTCGTAAAGCTCAAGGGAAAAAGAAGGTCCATTCTGGACAGAAGACCTCGCTTCCTCTTACGCCGTTTATTCTGTGCGTGTGTTTTCTCGAGTTATCAATTACAGCCTTCCCATCGCTTGTTTCGCTAGATTTTTAAACGAGTTCCGCAACAATCCAGATTCAAAGGCTCTTATCGATAATACCTCACCCGAAAAAAGGTATACGATTCGTGTTGTAGTCGCAGGTGGAGATCGTTGGAGGTCCATGTCCCAGGAGGAAAAGGCGGTGAGCTAACATTCTCGTGTTGTGGATTTGTTTCTAAACGATACGCAGCCTTACTTTGAGAGATTCGCCCAAGCAAAGCAAGAGCTGAAAGCAGAGCAGTCTGCCGCATGATGCATGAATTCTAGAACGATAGTCGAATGCAATTTGGTCGAGATGCAAGGATGTATGCGGTCTCCCTCTCTTGTTCTCTCTTGTGGTAACCTTCAATACTTTCGATCCAGTGGTCTGTCGGCTCGATTCCTGTGACATCGCAAAACACAATGTTACATGCCCATTCCGTTGGTTGGCCGGTCAAACACTGCAATTATTCAGATATTCGATTGTGCCTGAGTTCCTGTGAGTCAGTCCGCAGTGACCAGCCCGTGGTTTGGTCGGGGAAGGCATGCTTGAACCCGTTGATACTGTAGTTGTCTGTAATGAACGAAGTTCCAAAGTCCGTGAATATCCAATGATTCCGATCACTTCAGATGTTAAGAGTCGCGCCGTCTTTCGAGTATACTCGTGGCGAACATATATTAGATAGACGCACCTTGTGCAAGCTCAAGCTTAGGTGGGGGTTTCCTCAAGCTCAAGTTTGTCCCCGCTGTTGTCACAATGTATATGTGGGAATCTTGTACAGCACTCCTCGGCGTTTGTTGAACATGTTCCACCAACAAGAAAATCCGGTTCAGTCTCGCACCGTAACGACTTCCGAACCACCACCCTCTAGGTCTTGGCAGGTGCATTCGACAGTGGTAGCCGAAGAAGTTAATGGTACGTTCCCCGAATGTTCGGTGCCTCCCTAATGAGTTCGTCTACCCACTGTCCCGTAGGCCTTCATGATCGACCTCAACCCCGGTCCGATCTGAGCAAGGCAACCGACGATCAGTCGCAAGCTGTCACACCTCCAAGTAGGTAAACACATATCATTTCAGATCCACTTATCGGACTCATCTTCTTTAGGCAGTAGTGGCCTGGCTTTGAAGGTGATGGAGATAGTGTCTGAGTTAACAGCACGTCCACTCTGTGACAATGAACCACAGACCGTGTTGCCGCCCTCGATGCCCTTGTACTGACCATTCCACACCATTCCACGCATTGTGTGACTGAACCTATCCTCAGATTCGCTCTCGTCATTGGTATTGACGAATACACTGACTCCGACTGCGGTCAACTTCACGGAGCAGTTTATGATGCTATAACGATGAGGGACTACTTGGAAAAAACGCTCAGGGTCCCTGGGGACCACATTCGCGCCCTTTTCAACTCCGAGGCAACTCGAGACGGGATCATTGAAGCATTCAGAAGCATACGGGATGACCAGCGCATTAAAGAAGATGATCCTATTGTCGTCTTTTATGCTGGGCATGGAGGAGAACTCCCCGCACAGCATGGCTGGGGCGTTGGCGGCAAGATACAGTGTCTGATCCCTTCAGACTATAAACCAGGTGCCATTTACCCCATTCCTGACCGCACAATCGGTGCACTTGTCGATGAGATTGCCGATGCAAAAGGGGACAACATCGCAAGTGCTCTCCGTGAACTGTTTCCCTTCGTGCTGACTGTGATGTCTAGACCCTCATCTTCGACTGCTGTTACTCGGCTGGATGTACCAGAGACGAAGACAAGGAGTACATCCCTCGCACTGTGCATCTCGAACCTTACATCCCAGAGACTCTTGATAATGACATCTTAGCAAGCCGTGAGGGCTCGTTCCCAGTCAGTTTCGCGCATCATGGTGTCCGATCTCACATTCTCTTGGCCGCCTGTGGATACAACGAGCTCGCTTACGAGCATAACGGACATGGTCAATTCACAGATGCAGTGTTGAGAACGCTCGCGACCTGCGCTGTCGACAAGGTCACTTACGCTGATCTGATCGAGCGCATACACCTTCCGAAGTACGTGCTTATCAGCGTTCAGGAAGATTGCTACCTAAAATTCATTGGATCCCTTCAGACAGCATCCTCAGTGCGAGGGGCTCAACCGACATCGTGTCTTGTTTGATGGAAGAGTGTCCACCGCCAAGCAGATTTACCACATTACCCAGGATGGCCAGGATGGTCTCAAATACGTCATTAACGCTGGCTTGGCGCACGGTGTTTCACCTGGAGTGGAATTCACGCTATCTAACGATCATGTGCCAAGGTTGGGCACCATTGCAGTCAATTTCGATGACACTGTTAGGATCGGAGATTTCGAGACCATTGTAACGGTCCTTCGGGCAGATCTGAAAGCTGCTTCGTTTGCGAAGCTGACACGTGTTGGCAAAGTGCCTGTCTACCTGGCTCGTGGAGAAAACGCTTCTGTCATCCTCGAACAGACTCTCCAGGCTGGCTCCGGGACGGACGACCCGAACTTTAGACTTGTCGAAGAAGTTGAGGAGGCGAAGCTAGAAGTGACGATGGAGAATGACGTGGTTATTTTCAGGATCTTGGACGAGCGGTTAAGAAGATTTGGGTTGGACAGGCTCCCACGCGGGGCTACACTCGACTCTGTCAGGAGTGTCTTGGCTGCCGCAGCGCATTATTACTGGTACCTCGGCCTCACAAACAAAGACGATCGTATTGGGTCCATTCATCGTGAGGTGGTCGTTGATTTCTATCCTTTGAGTAAAACCTACGATAAGGACGGATGGCCCCTCTACACCCCGATTACGGATCATCAGGGATTCCGTCGACAGGATCCACATTCGGAAGGTTCGGACCTCATCGAATTTGTTGTGGAACGTCAAACGCGATACGGAGTCAAAATCACGAACAATACGCAATATAACCTTTACCTGAACGCTTTCTTGTTCAACAGTAGTAGCCTCAGTATCGGTGAGTTCATCCAGACATTAGGTTGTTCATTTTTTTCTTATCGAAGACGTACTTTCGCAGCGCCATACTATACGCAGTCGGGTGTTGGTACCCCCGAGGCGCCGCTCAAGCAAAATGGGTCATTCACTATCGGATACGGTCCGGGAGGTACACCCCCGTTCACTTATTGGTTGGCCGACAACCAGAACGTCGACGTCGGTATCCTCAAGATCTTTTTTGCGACCAAACCTGTCGACCTGTCCGACGTCGTGCAGAAATCGCCCTTTGCCCAAGTAGCCAACGGGCGACAACGGAACACGCCGATGGACCCGGACGGACGTGGAGCCAAGTTGAGCGTATCGATCCAGTCGGATAAACGACCGCCTAGTAGACCCGTTGACACCTGGTTCACCGTTGAGATACCGATCGTGCAGAGGAGGTTTGCGGCGTAGTGAAGATTTCTTTGTCGTGTAACCTGGATGTCAGTTCTTACTACACCGCTTTCCTGGCTTCGCTGACTCGAGTTCTTCGCTATGACATTTAACAGGGGCTGTGATATTTATGGGGCGATAAGTAGTTCGGATATCATGGCCAAGGTTTTAGTTGGACGTCCCTGGAGTGCACAAACGGCTCGCTCGGTCTCGAGCAGTCGCTGAAGATCGCTCGGAATGCACTTGCAGATACCTTCAGTCACCAATTTTACAAGATACTAGCATTTCAAAGTTGAAATTTGTGTTTCATATTACATTCATTCCGAGGAGGATGCCCGCGCTATCCAGAGCCCTCACTTTCACGAATGTTCATACCATGATCAACTCCGGACGACCACCTGAGCTACAGTATGTCAGGAGCAAAGATCGTTGGGCCTTGGTGATCGATGCCCTCGCACAACTTGCTGAACGCTCCAAGTAGCAAACTGTAAGTTACCTGAATAATACCAATCTTGCGTATGGCATCTACCTTGCCTGAGGCTGCTCCGGTCAACGTTAAGAGCATGACGCCAACGACATTGATACTTACGTGTCGCCATGATTGTGGTACTGACCCCGAATCCAGTCGGCACCACTTTCATGTACTGTACATACACATGACTAGAACGATCATCTGTCGGTTCATACTTATATGTCGGTAGGGTTTACGGACGTACACTGTTCATAAAGTCGTCAGGAGAAGTGAGCATCGCGGGATTTGAATTGGCAACAAATGGATAGCAAGAACTTATCAGCGTACAATACCAATGGATCCGAGGAAATAACCACTGGGGTGCATATGGAGAGCGT
The DNA here is from genome assembly GCA_038094135.1 of Spongiforma cf. squarepantsii. Lineage (NCBI taxonomy): Eukaryota > Fungi > Basidiomycota > Agaricomycetes > Boletales > Boletaceae > Spongiforma > Spongiforma cf. squarepantsii. Next base: position 11,050 of record JBBPTK010000471.1, read on the forward strand.
GACAAGCACGAGCACACATATGCCTCAACACCTAGGATACATGCTCGATATGAACTGGTTGGACGACAGAAAAAGGTTTGACAGCAACATCTTCGAACGGTCTAAAGGGATAAGAGGCATGAATCCAGACCTCATCACGCTTTCGATTTTCACTCAGTTGAGTCAAGTAGTCTCTACTTTTTGGCAGTGAGCTGCTGGAGTCTCAGGCGAACTGACTCCTAGAGTTCCTCCCTGCCACACACGATCCGCCGCAGAGGCTGGACACAATACAAGTTGGCATTCAATGTATTCGCTGGTCATGATCAAGTTGCACACGGATGCGAGGGGAAATCAACCCAAGTTAGAATCGTGACTACAATACTTTATATGTACATGCCTACGACGTTCAATTGTGATATAAATGTAGACATGCAGAACGTCCGGGTGGAAACCGCGACAAGGGCAAGTCACGTGCAAAAGAGAGGCCATCTGGGCTGTCGGCCCCTTTTTTGCGCCTGTCGGTTATCAAGATCAGGACAGCGTTGAACCCAGGCTCGGGACGGTGCGCGCAGCAAACGGGTGAGGAGGCGGGTTGGGTGCGGTTTCGAGCCTGCGAAAGCTCTCGTCAGGGGGCTGCCGCTACCCCGACCGCCGCCCATCCAGGGGCCGCCGGCCTCTGTCATGATGTCCGAATAACCCACTTACATTTACGCACCACGGGTCGAAAGAATCCCATGTTCTCGCATTCTACAGTAGACGTGAGCACCGACTGCAGAAAAGGAAAACCCACCTTGCAGCACGTGGACTTTCCCGGCCACTTGGGACGGGAATCCTTCTGTAGGGAAGGAGCCGGCGTCATCATCACGGCATCCAAAACTAAAGCGAAACACACCTTTGCCCATCATATCCGCCAGTCGGTGTATGCGTGGCGCAGTTCGTGACCTGTAAAAATCAGTGAGAGAAACGATGGGGAAGATTGGGAGGAAAGGAGGAAAGGGGATGTGTCTTGGAACTTCGTATTGTCTTGAGGATCACACAGTCGGTGGCGAACATTGAGGCAAATTGACGTGGCCGGGCATCTTGCATGCGTAAGTCGAATAGTGTCCAAAGATCGAGCCGCCGCCGTCGTCGTCGTTGATGTGAAGAGCTTGGTTGCGTCAGCCGGGATATGTCGAGTGGTCGTTGTCGAGTGGTCGTTGTCGGGGTAGCTCATGTTCCATGTCGAGTAGATGTCGGCCGCCTCCGGTAGAAGATCTTGAACTTGAGGGTCGAAGCATTCGTCGCAGTCAAATATAGTATAGAGGATATTGATGGTCGATGAGCCTAATGCGGCTAGTAGGAGAATTGGGGCCAAAATCAAGAAGCAAGAGAGTCGTCCAAGGTAATCAGCGTCAGCTAAACTCGTATGTGAGCATCTCGCATGCCGTTTAGAATCACAGGAGGAACATATTGCACTCAACAGTCGAGTAGTGAAGGGCGGGCGGGCAGCGGGGCGTCATCCTGTTGTCGTCGAAATGGTGGCGGGAGTGGCGAGCTTCTGCAGGGGAGCGGGTCGTTCGTTCGGGCAACTTGCGGGCCGCTTGACGTAGAGGTTGAATCTCAGTGTCGGTGAGCAAGGGGAGAGAGAACATAGAGAGAAAGATGCACGCCACATGCGGCGGCCAGATAAGAGAGAGCAGAGGTGGGGGAAAGAGAAGGATGAAGACGGTGGAAGGTTGGATCGAGCTTAAATACCAACGGTGGTGGCTGACAAGTCCAAAACAACTGTCCACATTCGGAGGTGAGGCTCGGACTGGCATACGTCATTTCCACATTTATATCTAAAATAAAGTGATGCCGCCGCCTCGGCGACAGCAAACGCTTCGGCTCGGAGAAATTAACTCACTATAACGACGCCGCGTTGTCCACTCATGTGGACGGGCTGAGCTGTATTATCGATAGAGAGTTTAAATTAGGGTGGTCCGAGCGATGGAGCACACTCAAGGATATTCGGTGCGATTGTTTTCAAGTTTCCCTGAGGAAGCTTGAGCGAAGACAATCTCCAAATGTATCCTTATCCATGTATGCGCGACTCTGAGTACTGGACCTGAAGCTATCAGTGAACACATAAGAATCACAATAGTGAATGTATGATACTAGTAGTTGTTTTGTTGAAAGTAGGATTTAGACGCGTGTTCAGGATTGGCCGAGCAGTTTGCCACTTGATTTATGGCCGAACGTTTCGGCACGTACCTTGTTTACCGACGGAACGTTTGAAACGCTACACTATTTACTTTTAAGGGCAAACGTTTCCACGGCGCCAAATTTTGTCTCCCCACAGCCTGTGACTGTGACAATTCTCCACGAGCTGGGGCTGGAGTGACCTTGTAAACAAGACATGATCAAAACCAAACAAGATGTAAGTTTTAAGCCAAAACATCTTCTAAACTTCCAAGTACGTCGGTAGGGCAAAATATGGAAGACAGAAGACAAACCGACAACAGACCATACTCAACTTGGTCCCGTCATTTTTGAGAGATCCTCAAAATACTGGAAAATTAAGGGCGAGATCCTTCGACACCAGTCATTTTATAGACATCATCATAGAACCTTGTGCGGTCCAAAGCATCCCCGTACATAATCCATTGAAGGAAGGCACCGGCAACGACGACGAAGTCGTATACGTTAGGATGAGTATTATCCGCTCTGGAGAATGGTTGATTGACTTTGGGTAACGGTCGAATTTGTACATGACGGACGCACAAAAACGAGGCGATGTACAAAGAATAACCCAATGTTCCGAGAAAGAGGGTCAGTCTGGGTCCCAGGACATTACTTATTGTTCTGTTGATAATTGATTATCAGGACGACCATATGAAGGTGTGAGACTGACCCAGAAAAGAATGCAGAAAATGCAAAGACAGCGTTAGTACTAGCCGTAGCCGCGTTGGATTGAGCTGTTGCGTTGACTTGACCACCTCCACCAATTCCACTTAGCTATTAGGACATTGAACATGCCATCAGTAACTGCTTGTTCAAGAACATCGTCGGAGCTCGAATAAGAGTCACTGACAGTCAGTGAGAAGCTCGCCCTTCTGCCCTTCCTCAACGATCTGCAACATTTTTTTTCTCTCGTAAGCTCATGTTGTAGAAGCTCAGGGTGGGCGAAACATCGCAGTAGGCATCTTCCGGAGCCTAGAGTCCATATCGCCTGGTCGTCAAGTTTCACTTCATGTATGATGTCGTGGGTGATAGTGGGTCCTAGAAAACCATATGTCAGACTCATTTTATTTTAGGTCTGTATTATACCCATGGCAGGCGATCAAAATGTGGCAGCCGCGACAACGCAGTCTTAGTTACGCAGAGCGCATACACTTGTGCTTCGGCAGCCATTCAAGCTCAACTTAAGGCAACCTCACAGGCCTTTCCTTCGTTCAATCCATCAAGTTCCAAATTACTTATGTAACGAGTATTTTGATGCTCCAGGTTGCCTAATACGTGAGCATCGAGGTGGTGACTCACCTCGGGGTATGTACGCTGCCGAGCCGTGGATCCGACGGCTGCGCCGCGGTACCAAATTTTGCTAACTTCAGAAGTGGCCCATCATGATCTTTGTGACAGATTGTCCACTCGTTCTCATGGAAACACTGGGTGTAACTGGAACCGTACCACTGATTCACTGTTAGGACGACACAACTTGATTTGATCATTGATGTAGCCTCGAATCACCTATGAGAGAGGACCTTCGGCTTCCCGCTGGGTGGCATCGATCCTCCGTTGGTCTGTGGTGAGGGGAATCCTTTTACCTTTGTTGAGCCTGCGATCGGTAATAAGTCTCAAAAGCCCGTCTTGTCACAGCCAATTACACCGATTTATGATCGAACCGTCACTGACGCGTGACGGCCCGTGCAGCCGAATAGGATCAACTCTTTTGGCCAGACGGCAGAAATGTTACCCTCAAACACCTTATAAGCTCTCCAAATTACTGGG
>JBBPTK010000472.1:0-14996 GCA_038094135.1 Spongiforma cf. squarepantsii
TTGGATTCGAGCGCATGAATGCGGGAAGCTTGGTCAATGTCTTTCCAGATCGTTTCGGGCCGACCGTACTGTTCGGATTGCGGTCCGTCGAACTGGAAGAAACGCTTGGCGACAATTTCGGCCCTGTGGCTCCGAGAATGTTTGGGAACGCTGGGCAAGAGTTCTGTGTCAAGTATGGGGCCAGCGTCAGGCACTTTGCAAAGATCGGTGTGTTCCAGTTCCCACAACTGGTGATGACGTCTACTGAACAGGGATATAATTGACATGATATGACAGCTGCCAAGAACCATAAGCATGCTGTCAACAATCCATACGCTCAGTTCCGAGATGGATGGACAGAAGAACAAGTCCTGAATTCAACCAAGGTGACTGAGCAGCTTACCAAGTTTATGTGCACTCCTACGTCTGTGAGGACGACCGATTTTTTCATTCTGCTCGCAGACGGTTGACAAGTTACTTTCTCCGGGGTACTCAGGACGGTGCCGCTTGCTGTATAATCACTTCAGAGGACTTTGTGCATGCTCATAAGCTCGAGAACCAAGCTATTGAAATCGTCGCGTTAGCACTCGCGACAGACGATCCAGCCACATTCGACTCTGAAAGTGCTATGGAAGTGGTTGGGTATGGGATGACTAGACGATGTGCAGACGATGTCTTTGCACAGGCTGGGTTTGCGCCGGGGCAGGGGCGTGACCAGGTTGGCGTGATCGAGCTACATGACTGCTTCGCTTCAAACGAGGTGAACATGATGATCCCTCGCCATAGTCGGATGATGACAGGATTTGTTTCGATCAGCTTATTACCTTTCCTGCTTTGGGCCTTTGTGCTCCAGAAGAGGCTCACAAGTTGGTGGAGAATGGCGACAACACTGTGAGTGACATTTTCTTTGTTCGTACGAATGGACTGACCAATGAGACATACATAGTATGGTGGTAAATACGTCATCAATCCTAGTGGTGGCCTTGAGGCGCGAGGCCATCCTATCGGCGCGACCGGGTTGGCGATGCATTTTTCTATCACGAGTACGCGCGACGCATTCTTCTACACTTGGTGCTCATGACTCGATCACAACCAATATAGTGCAATTACGCGGATGTACGTGCCTCCTATTGATGACACCACCGTGATCATCGTGTACGTGCCCTAATTGAAACACGCAGGGGCAGGAAGGTCCCAAGTACCACACTTGTTCGATACATCGGACAAGCGCGGAAAGTATGGTCTAGTTCATAACTTGGGTCTTGGTGGTGCTGTGATTGTCAGTCTGTTGCGTCGACCCGAGTTCTTTCAAGTCGGCGGTGAGGACGGACGAACGAGGTATGGTTTCCTGGGTACATGTAGTGTCATTTATGCTGAGTCCTAATCCGTAATCGGGTGATTAGGCTTGGATATAATCATGGAACGGAATGCAGGTCAATCACGGATACGGAGCTGGTCAAGGTCAAGGCGAGAAAGTCATCGAGATATGTGTCTCAGGCGCGTATGGCTAGGTTGTGAAGAGGAGTCGGATTCCAGAGGATGATATTCAGATGTTCGCAAAACGCAGGACAGGGAACAGAAATAAACTAGTCGTACTTTTGTGAGCGTAATGGTCGGGTTGAAACTGCCAAGCAACACCACAAAATTTGGATAGAAGAGGACGAGTGCAATTGTACATGCAAGGTTTGAGACGCAAGTCAGGCGATATGGCCCTTCTGGTGACCAGACCATCTATGAGGCCTTGAGGTTTGAGTCGGACGGAGGAACAAATCGTCAACAGACGGACGGCTTGCCACTTATGGAGTCCCGGTCTAGTCTCACCTATGTTGTAAGTTTGTAAACTGTTACGGCTACACGTGAGGTAACAGTTTACAAACTTACAGCTGTGGGAAACATATAGGTGTCTAGTCTGGTGACCAGACTAGTATATAGAGTCTCGGTCTGGTCACTAGACAACTAGTTAGGTGATTGCACAGTCAGCCATTGAAGTTCAACTCCGTCCAGACTCATTCGACCGATTCCTTTGAGCCCTGATCTCACCTAGTATCCATGGAAGCATATCCATTCTCTTCTAGTATTACTTCAACTTTTGGGCTGCAAAAACCGCAACAAGCTCGGGAAGGTCGCATGTCAAGGCCAGATCAATCAGACTTGCACTTGTCTGATGCAAAAAGATGCGACCAGACTTTCATAATTCGTGCGTAATGATCCGTCCGTGGTGGTCTTCGGAGAGATCATTAATATTACTCCATAGACATACAGGTCAGGCATGCTATGTGCGAACTGCGTCGACCTCCGGTAGCTTTGTACGTCGTTGTAGAAGTTGATGGGAACACCACCAAAACTCCAAACGAGTCCATATTGACAGGGAATGACACAGTAGAATGGGACGAAGAGATCTGTCTGTCCGTGACAACTGTTCAACTCTTCCTGGTATTCGTACTGAACTACATTCAAGGCCATCGGCGTTATCGTCTATCGTTTCATTCAAAGTTTATGCATCCCTTGAGCTTGGACGAAGACTCATAAACGGAGAAATACTTTGTGAAATGAGGATTTCCGTAGGAGATATTTGCGATCATGACGAGCGGCTCCAGCGTGAGTGGTCGCACTCAGTGTCATGCCTAGTCCTGACAATTTATCCCAGCTCTTATGTTTCAGATCTCGAAGGATGAACCATGTTCATCGCTTAGAGTTGTCACCAAACGACGCATCTGTGACGCAAATGAATTCAAGAGGCCCGAAGTGAGATGTCTGTTGACCGTATTCTTGTTCGGCAACACTAACTCTATTATACTAGCTGCTGGATTCAGGTGTACTGTGCAAGCTCGAAGAGTTTACTGGAAATGGTCATTCTGCTCTCCTGTGTTACCACCAGCGGCAGAATCGAAGGGATCTTGATGATGCCGTCACATGGTTTGAGCGTGTCCTGGTCATGTGTCCCCCAGGCCACCCTAATCGTCCCGCCGCCGTATTTGACCTGGCCCGTACGAAATTTGTTCACCATCGGGCCAATAGCGACCACCTCGACGTAGATGTCCCGATCTCATTATATCGGGATACATTCCGATTTCACACCCATAGCTGTCAGGATCGTTCTACAATGGCCCTCGACCTTGTTCTCACTCTTTTTACGCACTTTCAGAGGCGAGGCGAAGAGACCAGTAAAATGGAGGTGACAGACTTGCTCGCAAGAGTAGCAGCACTCTCCCCACTAGAGAGTTATCCCTACAGAGCAGGTGTGCTCGCCTTGCAGATAGCACAAGTTTCTGTGTCCGTAAGGATAGCCACGGAGATGCCGCAATCGGAGGATATGGGTTCCACGGATCTGATACAGAGGGTGCGAGTTATATTGCTCAGTTCATCGGAACAAGATTCTCAGCGGGCTGCACTACAAGCTGGGCTGGGGAGCTTATTGAATCTTCGCTTCTATGGCAATGGCGATCTAGTTGACTTAAACGAAGCGGTTTCGGCGTTGGAGCACGCTGTAGAACTCACTCCCAAGGGCCACGTCGACAAGCCTGGGCGGCTGAGCTGCCTCGGGAGCTCATTACTCAATCGTTTTGAGCATCTTGCAGATGTCGCAGACTTAAACAAGTCCATACAGATGTTTTGGGAGGCGGCCTGTCTCATCCATGGCCGGGCGAACAAGTCAGCTGTATTAAATAATTTGTGGAATCCATCATCTCGGCTCTCTAAACCTGTTGGTGATCTCGCGGCCTTGGACAGTTCCATTTCGGTGTTTGAGGAGGCTGTCCGTCTTACTCCTGACATTCATCCCGCCAAGCCAGTTCTGTTGCAGAAGCTGTCAGACTCTTTATCTTGTCGCTTTGAATACCTCAGCAACATCTCGGATATGGACAAGTCCATCTCAGCATCTGAAGAAGCAGTTCGTCTTACTGCAGATAGCCATCCGGCCAAGCCCGAAAGATTAAACTGTCTTTGGAGCTCGTTATCCAACCGGTTTGAACGCTTCAGTAACCTTGCGGACTTGGACAAGTCCATCTTGGTGCTCGAGAAGGCGCTCCCTTTTATTCCCAACAGTCATCTGGGCAGGTCAGCTGTGTTGCGCAATCTGCAAAGCTCATTATCTTGTCGCTTTGAACGTCTCGGTAACATTAGAGACATGGCCAAATCGATTTTGACGCTGGAGGACGAAGTCCGTCTCACTCCAGATGGTCATCCAGATGGGCGGAACGAGTCGACGCGCTTCGAAAATTATCTATTAAGTTGCTTCGAGCGTGTCGGTGACCTCATGACCGTGATCAAGATCATTTCACTGTTGGACGAGACGACATGCCCTAGTCCCGTTGGCCAGTCGGGCAATCTACACTGGTTTGACATGGTTGGGCATGCACTGTTGGGACGCTTTAAACGGCTCGGTGACCTCGCGGACTTGGACGAATGCATTTCAGTTAAGGAGGCGGCTATCCAGCTTACTCATCCTGATAAGCTAAAATTTTGTCGCTTTGAACGGCTAGGTGACCTCGCAGATATCACGAAATCGATTTCCATGTTCGAGCAGGCCGTTTGCCTTACTCCTGATGGACATCCAGACAAACCCGCCCGGCTTAACGACCTGGGAAACGCGCTAATGAGCCGTTTTGAACGACTCGTAGCCATCATCACATTGGTTTCCGTGTTCGAGCAGGCCATCCGTCTTACCCCTGGCCATCCAGACAGACCATGGTTTAATAATCTGAGAAACACTTTATTTCGTTCCTTTAAGCAGCTTGGTGACCTCGCAGACATCACGAAATCAGTTTCCATGTTTGAACAGGCTGTCCGCTTTACTCCTGACGGCCACCCAGACAAACCCACTCGGCTTAATGGCTTGGGAAAGGCATTATTTCGTCGCTTTGAGCGGCTTGGTGACCTCGCAGATATTACCAAATCGGTTTTCATACTCGAGCAAGCCGTCCGCCTCACTCCCGACGGCCATCCACATAAACCTGATGGACTTAACAACCTTGGAAACATGTTATTTCATCGCTTTGAACGGCTCGGTGATCTCGCAGACATAATTGAATCGGTTTCCATGTCCGAGCAGGCCATCCATCTTACTCCTGATGGCCATCCAGACAAACCTGCTCAGCTCAACAACCTGGGAAAGGCGTTATTTCGTCGCTTTGAACGGCTTGGTCGCCTCACAGATATCACCAAATTGGTTTCTATCTTCGAGCAAGCCATCCGCCTTACTCCTGACGGCCATCCGCACAAACCCACTCGGATTAACAACCTGGGAAATGCATTATTGAGTCGCTTTGAACGGCTCGGTGACCTCGCAGATATCACAAGATCAGTGTCTGTATTCGAGCAGGCCATCCGTCTTACTCCTGACGGCCATCCACACAAACCTGCTCGGCTTAACAGCCTAGGAAAGGCGTTTTTTCATCGCTTTGAACAACTCGGTGACCTCGCAGACATCACGAAATCAGTTTCCATGTTTGCGCAGGCCGTCCACCTTACTCCTGATGGCCATCCACACAAACCCGGTGGGCTTAACAGCCTGGGAAACGCGTTGCTTCGTCGCTTTGAATGGCTCGGTGACCTCGCAGACATCACAAAATCGGTTTCCGTGTTTGAGCAGGCTGTCTGTCTTACTCCTGACGGTCATCCAGACAAACCCAATGAGCTCAACAACCTGGGAAATGTGTTATATCGTCGCTTCGAACAGCTTGGCGACTTCTCAGACATCACCAAATCAGTTTCTGTGTTCGAGCAGGCCATCTGCCTGACTCCTGACGGCCATCCAGACAAACCCAATGAGCTTAACAGCCTGGGAATGGCGTTATTTCATCGCTTTAAATGGCTTGGTGACCCCACAGACATCACGAAATCGGTTTCTATGCTAGAGCAGGCCGTCCGTCTTACTCCTGACGGCCATCCACACAAACCATCTCTCCATAACAACCTGGGCAATTTGTTCATGAGCTGTTTTGATTCTTTTCATCATTCTTTTGATCTCATTGCTGCCACATTCCATTTTTCAGCCGCTGCTCAGTCTTCCACAGGCCCCACTATAATTCGTTTTGCAGCTGCTCGTAGATGGATTTCATCTGCCCAACTTGAAGGGAACTCCCAGACTCTCGTTCATGCATATGCCGTCGCTTTTGCTCTCCTCCCACAACTAGCATGGATGGACCTTCCACTCACAGAATGTTATCGCGGGTTCATGGGTGGAGCTGATGTCGTGAGAGGTGCTGCTGCTGCAGCACTGGATGCTGGCCTGCTCAACATGGCTGTCGAGTGGCTTGAACAAGGACAGTCGATAATCTGGACACAGTTCATCCAATTTCACACTTCAGTTGATCTTCTTCATGTCACACATCCTGCCCTTGCGGATGACTTTGGGCGGATATGCAAACGGTTGGAAAGTGCTAGTAGACATGATCATGCGCTATCCGCTGAGGCACTTGGTCGCGACTCTTGGTCGCAAGAAGTCATGCAAAGGCATCATACACTCATACTCCGACGAGGGAAGCTCCTTGCGGACATTCGATCTCTCCCAGGTTTCGACAGATTCTGCCCCAAAACCATTAGTCAACTCGCTGCTCTACTAGTACCGAGCTCTGGCCCGGTAGTTTATCTCAATGCCAGCCAACGTCGATGTGATGCGCTGATCGTTCTTCCAGGACGGGGGAATGTTGTACATGTCCCCCTTTGGACGGTTAGTTATCAACATGTAGAACGGATGCATCAATTGTTGGTAGAACATGATTGTTTAACCGTTCCGATTGATGATATTTCACTCCTCACCCCATCAGGAGAATGGAGTGCTGCTGAAAGGGAGGGTGGACCTATGGAAGTCGAGGACGTTCTCTGTGACAGATTTCAACTGGTACTGCGATTCCTGTGGTCCGACGTGGTTCATCCGGTTCTCGATGCCCTAGCTTTTTCAGTGCGTGGTTTTGTTGAAAGCAATTGCTGAATAGAGTTTCTGACGAATGCTTTGTGTTCGCAGACTCCGCCTTCACAAGCAGTGGTGAAGATGCCCCGTATCTTTTGGTGCCCGACAGGTCCATTTGCTTTGTTGCCTATCCATGCCGCTGGCATTTACGGCGTATCTCCAGCGGGTCCAAAGCTTTCCGACTTTGCCATATCTTCCTACATACCGACGCTAAGTACGCTCACACCCTCAACTGGAAAAGCTCCTCGTCACCCATCAAATGTCCGCCTACTCATCGTTCCTCAGCCCCCAACTGATGGTCAATCTCACCTGGGGAGGGTGAGTGATGAGATTGATATCATCAAGGCACTGTCCGACGAATCACGATATGTAATAACGGAAGACTCTGATGGTACAGTCGAAGATATGACGGCGAAGATGGATCGTGCCGACTGGGTTCATTTCGCGTGTCATGGCATGCAAGATCCCGTCGACCCACTCGGTAGCGGACTTTGTCTCGCGAACGATCGTCGCTTGAGACTCTTAGACATCATCAAATTGTCTCGTCGGCCAGGTGGGCTCGCCTTTCTCTCTGCCGGTCGGACTGCGAAAAGAGAGGAGAAGGTGTCCGATGAATCGATCCATCTCGCCGCTGGGATGCTTCTCGCTGGATATGATGGCGTCATTGCAACGATGCGGTCGATTACGGACAACGATGTGCGGCATGTGCCGAAAGTGACGAGGGACGTGTACAAGCATCTGTTCAGGGATGGCAAGGAAGTTCCAGACACTACGGAAGCTGCAGAAGCACTGCATCGTGCAGTCGTGCGTTTGCGTGACGAGGATAAGGTGTCATTCTCTTCTTGGGTTCCTTTTATTCACGTTGGTCGGTAGATGATATTCACTATATCCCATTATTATTCCATGCTTCTTCCTCTTCCTAGATTATAGGCCTGTTTTGTACAAGTCTTTGGGTCATAATGATTTAATCACCCATGTCTACTTTGATTTCAATTATGTTCGATGTGAATACCATGATTCCTGTCCTACAGCAGCTCGTCGAATTTTCTTTATGGACTCTGGACAGTATCATTAAAATAAGGCACTCAGTCACATTCATACACACGGTGCACACAAGACTTCCTCGTCGATATTTGTAAGTTACCCAGTCTCTCCTCAGCTCACTCAGCACAAGTGCATTTCAGGGCTTGATGGTTCGTGTGGGGTGTACAACAATACAACGACGTACCTCAACCCCTCAAATGACTTGAACCAAGTCATTGATTCATTGGATGCTCATAGTTCTGGATTCTTTAGTCCGTGGTCCAAGACCTGCTGAGCCAGTCAAAGACATGTAACACTGATCTCGAAAAAGAAAATCTCACCATCGGTTATCAACTCTTTGATATGGGCCATATGGCTCATAAAAGCAGAGCATTTGATGAGCGATGGCTCTCTGTTACGGCAATCCAGAGTTGTACAAGGAAATCGTCGGCCAGTCCGAATGACTGTAAAATTGTTCTAGTAGCTGTTGGTTTGATACTAGATACTAAGATAGTATCGTGTGGACAACGCGTGCGCCGGGGTATATCTACTCTGATCCGACGTAGATATACCAGTAGTTCTTTGTACCCATACTAACCTATCGTTCCCCATATAGACTGTGGTCCCGTTCTTTCGTTCCCGCCCATCTTAGTGTCCCCGCCGTTAGCCCCGGCAGGCTTCCACAGAGTTGTTCCACATTGTCCATTGCTTTACCAAAAAAAGTAAATAGCTCGGTCCTCAGGAGGTTTGAAATCTACGTACAGTATGGTGATCCTCAATGACTGCTTTGACCTCGACAATAGATCCTACGTCCAGCGCAGCGAGGCAAGAAAAGGATATTTCCAAAGTGTGGGTCAGGCTACAGCCACGTTGCGCCGATGACGGGAAATGTATGAAATGCCGATTCATGGCCGGAGAGTGATAAGAATGGTTGCGAGCGCATTGGATGACTCTAAGTATCTTGGTTGGAACTTACTGTAATGAGAGATGGGGAAAGTTGTCCCACTGATGCGGGCTCGGTGTCAGGCGGTCGCCATGATGTGCATGTATTCGTAGACCCAAATACGAAAAGTGCGATGTAGACTGTAAGTCGACCGAATGGTCAATTACATGTTTAAATGTAGCTATTTGTAGTTCGGGAAATACAAACCTAACAAAATTTTGAGAACGTGCTTTTGTGAGCGTTGACGCTCACCATAAAATTTGATATATACAGTAGAAGAGGATGAGGTGCAAGGTTTTGAGATGCTAGAACTTTTACATACATAACTGCGGACGAGGGTGATTGCACAATCACGGAATTCCACTCCTTGCTTTGGAAAATTAGCGCTTCATTGAAGTCCATCCAGAGTCCAGACTCATTCGACCGGTTCCCGATCTTACCTAGCATCCATGGAAAAATATAATCCATTCTCTACTAGTACCTCGTCAGCCTTTGAGCTGCAAAAACCGCAACAAGCTCGGGAAGGACCCAAGTCAAGGCCAGATCAATCGGACTCGCGCTTGTCTGATGCAAAAAGATGCGTCCAAACTTTCATAACTCGTGCGTAATGATTTATCTGTGGTGGTCTTGGGAGAGATCATTGATGTTACTCCGTAGACATGCAGGTCAGGCATGCTATGCACGAACTACGTCGACCTCCAGTGGCTTTGTACGTTGTTGTAGAGGTTGATGGGAACACCACGAAAACTCCAAACGAGCCCGTATTGGTAGGAAATGACACAGTGGAGTGGGACGAAGAGATCCGTCTGTCCGTGACAACTATTCAACTCTTCCTGGTATTCCTACTGAACTGTCACATTCAAGGCCATCGGTATTATCATCCGTCATTTCGTTCAAAGTTTATGCATCCCTTGAACTTGGACGAAGACTCATAAACGGAGAATTACTTTGTGAAATGAGGATTTCCGTAGGAGATATTTGCAATCATGACGAGCAGCTTCAGCGTGAGTGATCACATTCAGTGTCATACCCAGTCCTGACATTTCATCCCACCCCTTATGTTTCAGATCTGGAAGGATGAACCATCCTCATCACTTAGAGTTGTCACCGAACGACGCATCTGTGGCGCAAATGAATTCAGGAGGCCCGACGTGAGATGTCTGTTGACCGTATCCTTGTTCGGCAACACTGACCCTACGATACTAGCTGTCGGATTCAGATGCACTGCGCAAGCTTGAACAATTTACTGGAAAGGGACACTCTGCTCTCCTGCGTTACCACCAGCGCCAGAATCCCACGGGATCTCGATGATGCCATCACATTGTTTGAACGTGTCCTAGTCATGTGTCCCCCAGACCACCCTAATCGTCCCGCCGCCGTATTCGACCTGGCCCGCACGAAATTTGTTCACCGTCGGGCCAACAGTGACCACCCCGACATAGATATTCCAATTTCACTGTATCGGGATACGCTCCGACTTCACGCCCATAGCTGTCAGGATCGCTCTACAATGGCTCTCGACTTCGTTTTCACTCTTTTTACGCACTTTCAGAGGCGCAGCCAAGAGAGCAATGAAACGGAAGCGACACACTTGCTCGCAAGAGTAGCAGCACTCTCCCCGCTAGAGAGTTATCCCTACAGAGCAGGGGTGCTCGCTTTGCAAATAGCGCAAGTTTCTGTGTCCGTAGGGATAGGCATCGAGACGCCACAATCGGAGGATATGGATTCTGCGGATCTAATACAGAGGGTGCGAGTTATGTTGCTCGATCCATCAGAACAGAATCCTCAGCGGGCTGCATTACATGCTGAGCTTGGGAGCTTATTGAAACTTCGCTTCTATGGCAATGGTGATCTAGCTGACTTACATGAGGCAGTTGCGGCGTCGGAGCACGCTGTAGAGCTCACTCCCAAGGACCACGTTGACAAGCCAGGTTGGCTGAGTTGCCTCGGGAGCTCACTACTCAATCGCTTTGAGCACCTTGCAGATATCGCAGACTTGGACGGGTCTATACAGATGTTTTGGGAAGCGGCCTGCCTCATTCATGACCACGCGAACAAGTCAGCTGTGTTAGATAACTTGTGGAATCCATCATCTCGTCGTTCTAGACCTGTTGGTGATCTCGCGGCCTTGGACAGTTCCATTTCGGTGTTTGAGGAGGCCGTCCATCTTACTCCTGACATTCATCCCGCCAAGCCAATTCTGTTGCAGAAGCTGTCAGACTCTTTATCTTGTCGCTTTGAATACCTTAATAACATCTCGGATATGGACAAGTCTATCTCAGCACTTGAAGAGGCAATTCGTCTTACTCCAGATAGCCATCCGGCCAAGCCAGAACGGCTAAAAAACCTTTGGAATTCGTTATCGAACCTGTTTGAACGCTTCGGCAACCTTGTGGACTTGGACAAGTCCGTATCGGTTCTCGAGGAGGCGCTCCCTTTTATTCCCAACAACCAGCCGGGCAAGTCAGCTGTGTTGCGCAATCTGCGAAGCTCATTATCTTGTCGCTTTGAACGTCTTGGTAACATTAGAGACATGGCCAAATCGATTTTGACACTTGAGGACGAAGTCCATCTCACCCCAAGTGGTCATCCAAATGGGCCAGACGAGTCGACGCGCTTCGAAAACTATTTATTGAGTTGCTTCGAACGTGTCGGTGACCTCATCACCGTGATCAAGGTCGTTTCACTGTTGGACGAGACGACCTGCCCTAGTCCTGTTGGCCAGTTGAGCAATCTACACTGGTTCGACAAGGTTGGGCATGCGCTATTAGGATGCTTTAAACGACTCGGTAGCATTGCGGACTTGGACGAATCCATTTCAGTCAAGGAGGCGGCTGTCCAGCTTACTCCTGACGGTCATCTTGACAAGTCAAACCGGATAAGCTACCTCGGGAACGTATTGCTGCTACGCTTTGAATGGCTCGGTAAACCCTCAGACATCATTAAGTCAGTTTCGCTTAACCAGGAGGTTGTTTATCTTACTCCTGATGGCCATCCCGACCAACCGAGTCGGCTGAGCTACCTTGGGATCGCACTATTGCGACGCTTTGAACTGCTAGGTGATTTTGCAGACGTCACAAAGTCCATTTCGTTTAGTCAGGAAGCAGTACGTCTCATTCCTGATGGCCATCCTTCCAAGCCAAATCAGTTGAGCAACCTTGGACATGCACTAGCCAGACGCTTTGAACAACTTGGTGACCTTGCAGACATCAATACGTCAATTACGATTAATGAGCAGGCAGTCCGTCTTACTCCTGATGGCCATCCCGATAAGCCACGCCTGTTGAGAAACCTCGGCAATTCATACAGAATATCTTTTGAGCACGTCCATGATCCTTTGAATCTCTCCTCTGCCATTTCGTATTTTTCAGCTGCTAGCCAGTCTTCTGTGGGACCCACTTCCGTTCTCTTTGACGCTGGGTGCCGGTGGGCTTCCTCTGCGCAAGCTCAAGGTAACTTGCAGGCTCTCCTTAATGCGTATACCACCACTATCAATCTCCTTCCACGACTGGCTTGGCTTGGCCTCCGACATCGTGTACTCGTCGGAGCGGCTAATATAGTACAAGATGCTGCCGCTGCTGCGGTTGGAGCTGGCTGCCCCGAATTGGCTGTCGAATGGCTTGAACGAGGACGGTCAATTGTCTGGCGTCAATTCCTACAACTTCGCACCTCAGTCGATGAGCTTGTGCTTCAACATCCTGAGCTCGCCCATCGATTTAACCAAGTATCCGCAGAGCTTCTCTATGCTAGCTCTTTTGATGACATCGGATCCCAGCAGCTAGCAGATCAGTTGTCAGTTCTCGACACCCGATCACTGGAGAAAGAAGTACAGAAGTGTCATGGGCTTGCTCCCCAGTGGGAAAGACTCCTCATGGAAATACGCTCCCTGCCGGGCTTTGATCGATTCTTGCTTCCGAAAACAATCGAACAACTCGTTCCAATAGCGAACGTTGGTCCTGTCGTTTACCTCTATGCTACCAAGCAACGATGTGATGCATTAATCATCCTGGCTGGATCGGAGTCAGTTGTTCACGTACCCCTTCTTGGTCTCACCTATCAGCGCTTAGAGGTGATGGTCCGGTTCCTCCAAGCTAACGGGTCGAAACCGCAGAACTCGACTCAATGTGATGATTTCCCACACATCGTGCCGTCTGTCGAGGGGGACACTGTCACAGATCATCACAGGGCGCGTGTTATAAAACCCAAAGTGCTCAGTAGACCAGACGATAGGTTTCTACTTGTCTTGATATTTCTGTGGAACGATGTTGTCAAACCAGTTCTCAATGCACTTGGTTTTGCAGTACGTTGCTGATTGCAACGAGTCGTGGTTTATTCTTTTTGACCATTTCATTTTTGTGCAGACTCCGCCTTCCGAAACTAAAAAAATGATTCGCATCTTTTGGTGTCCGACCGGTCTTTTTACCTTTTTGCCTATTCATGCAGCGGGCCTATATACCACAACCCAGGGGGTTACCCAGCCGGGTACAAAGCTTTCCGACTTTGCTATATCGTCGTATATACCAGCTCTTGATGTTCTCGTTGCATCCAGTCGTCCATCTCATGGAATACGCCTTGTTGCAGTTTCTCAATCCCAAGAAGATGGTCTCCCAAGGCTGCCAGGCGTTGTGGAAGAGGTCCGTCATATAAGAACATTATGTACCGAATCCGCATTCGTGACCCTTACGGAGTCTCGCGGTACTGTGGGGGATGTCATGGACGAGATGGCAAGTGCCGATTGGGTTCATTTCGCGTGTGAAGAGAGGGATAGAGATTTGGACAATCCCCTAAACAGTGGTTTTATCCTCTCCGACGGTGGTCGACTAAGGCTTTTGGACCTCGTCCAGTTGTCGCGTCCTCAAGGTGGTCTCGCATATCTCTCTGTCTGTGAGAGTGCGCGGAGCGTCGACTACCTTCCGGACGAATGCATTCATCCCGCTGCTGGAATGCTCCAGACTGGTTACAGTGGCGTCATTGCAACGATGTGGCCGGTGGTGGATCGTGACGCAGTCACAGTGGCAAAGGATGTATACAACCATCTGTTTCGAGATGGTAAGGTCCCTGACAGTGATGAGGCCGCGGAAGCGTTGCATCGTGCTGTTCAGCGTCTGTGTGACTCTGGAGTGCCGTTCTCTTCTTGGGTTCCTTTTGTTCATTTCGGTCGGTAAATGAGGTCATTCTTACTTGTAAATTTTCTGGACCTTCAGACGAGGAATTACTACAGCTGTTTGCATAAACGTATGGCTGTCTGGGGCGTTTCGTAACCTCTCCTTTGGAACCGGGCTAGAAGTACGAATCTGAGTAAGTAACGTGGTCTGGGGTGATCAGCAGTGAGAAGATGCAGCGCAGCTCGATACAAGGCGATGACTGGCACATCCATGTCGAGACGACTGTTGCGTGACAGTGGATGAACTTTTGCGCTGACCAAGTCGAAAAGAGGACGGGGGTCATCGAAGCGCTCATTGCGGATTTCCGCCAACTTGAACACAGATGGAGCCTCAAGTTGCGCGAGATGCGTCCCGAATGGCGAAGAAGAAAGCCTAGGAAGGAGTGACCACCTCAGGCATCACTTTTCGGAGGCAATAGCGGTCTGTGAGACCCATTTCCTTTGTAGGCGGCAATAGGTCTCTATGACCCGGCTCCACGGAGGCCACCTCCCCTTCAATCCTAATTTGGTTCGCTTTGGCTCCGTGCAGGCCACGGGCAGGCCTCGCTGGAGCTCCTTTGTACTACGCCCCTTTGGCCCTTGCAGTCCCGCAGTCCCCCTGCTCCTCGCTTGCGCCTCTCCCACCTCAGGCACCACATTTTCAAACTCCGAAGACCTGAAAGGGAGCCTTCGGAGTATGAGCGGAAATAGCCCGAAAGGTCAGTGCGTCTTCTCGGCATCTGCCGAGATTAATCTAAATGTAGTACTATTCTTTTCCAACTGTGCTACGATGCTTTGCAAGCGCTCCGGAGCGCATCTCAACCTTCTGGCTAATACTACATTACTAAATATGATCAAAATGTATGTAAACCTCGCGTGAATATTACCCAATTTGATCAGAAAAGCGCGTGAAAGTCTCGAAAGTCAAAAAACACTTACATAATCTTCTCAGAAGCGATGACATCACTCATCCTATGCTTATTTCCTATTTGGAAACT
>JBBPTK010000473.1:0-14981 GCA_038094135.1 Spongiforma cf. squarepantsii
CAGCCAACCTATACTAGTCCACGATACCACGGGCAAATAGACTCGTACCCTTGGTGCAGTTACGGTCTTCGCCATCAGCATTGATGAACTCATCTTGCCCTTTCCTCGTTATGCCGCCGTCTTCATCGGGACTGCTGAGAATGAAGCGCTCCAGACCTCTTGTGGGCGGCGACAAGTAGTCCGCATGGTAGACTTGGCGATGATAGGGACCTTGGTAACCTTTGATGTCGAGTCTTTGACAGGCGAGGGAGGCGCAGATTCCGTCGACGTAGTTGGAATGTCCAGAGCAGGTAGTTCCAGAGGCTGAGGCATGGGCGGGAGATTGGTAGATGGAATGGGCTCAACGACAGTCGTGACCTTTTCTGGCTCCGGAGTTTTGTCTTGAAGTGGTGTCTATGAGACAAGTCATTGGAGACGGTAGTAGGCAGCCAGCGCGGACATTGTGGTATTGGCGGGTTTTCCGTTGGAGACGACGCTAGCGGACGAAGGGCCGACAATGTCTTGACAGTCTTGTGAATCCCGGGGACATCAAAGAGCTAGAATTGGGGGTTTGGACGGAGGTCTGACGACGTCAAATGACACGATTCGAAGGGTACTCAAGAACGTGAATGTGCTTTGAAGGTTAATGAAGGAATGTTATGTGAGCCATCCGAGTACTGATTTGGCATGAAGCTCGATTTGCCATCGCTGGCTAGTCACGAAGGGTAAGACGCTCTTTTGACAAGGCTACTCCACTCTACAGTCTGTCCATTCATCGCCCGTCGTTGCACAGACACAGATCTTGCTTGCAGACTTTACTTGCTACCGCTATAGAGGACATCCACGACCGTTTTTCTCCCCAAACAGTCCAGTTTCGCCGTTTCTTAGTATGGGATCCATCACCGCCACACAGAGACAAGGGGTTTGACTCTTTAGCCGGATGACGCCACGTCATCCCTCCCGGCCTAGCTCAAGACCGTCGTTTTCGATATTACAGAAGCGTGTGCCGTCCTATGGCATAACATACGCGTGCTGAGATTGGCAATCAGTTCTACATCGAACGCTATCTTGATCAGCTCGCCAAGTCACCTGCTATCGAACCCTCTCTCGAAACCGTCTGGCCACTCATCGGGTCCAATAACCTTCCGAGAACGCCAGGTTGAGGAACGGCATGGACATGTTTTTCGACGTCTTTGGATCAGAGCAGGAAGCATGCGTAAGTGGATGTGAGACCAAGATTGAAAAGTTGGAGGAAGAGCGCATTCTACTGGTGCGTGAACTGAGTATGACGAAACAAGACAAACGACACACCTTTTCTCCAAAAGTCGGCTTGCTGGTCCGCACGCGTCACACAAAGGGAGTTGTACAGGTGCAAGTCGCGTCTATTAGCATGTTGTCTCGGAGCGAGGGCGTGCAAAGTCGTGGTGGTTCAATTACATAATCTGACTAATGTTGGCTTTCCCCATCCGCCTCGCCCGGCGAGATTCGACAGTCACCTTCATTCGTGTCGCTCGTATTTCGTAGATTCACGTCCTCCTTCGCTACCGCAGCAGCGTCTTCTTATACCAAGTGCGTATGATGTTCTTCTCAGGGGAGCGCATTGCTGAACTGAACATGGCAGGAACGTTTTTGTACGTTCTTGTTTAGCTTAATATTCGACGCTTCCCCTCAGACGCGTCACATCTCAGTAGCATCGAAGCTGGCCAGTCGGATCGAGTTCAAACTCTATGATGACACGGTCCCACTCACGGCGTGCAGCTTCGAGGAGTTGGCTATAGATACAGAGAAGGGTGGTTACGGGGACAGCATGTTCTACTGAATCATATCCGAGGTTCGTCTTTGTGCGTGTCCTCCAGACGTTCTTCTAATTGCTGGCTTGTATGTAGTTCACGACTTTACTCGACACGGCGGTATGCATTTCAAGGGTGGGCGATTCTCCTTCTCGCGCGACTTGAATCTTACCTGTGCGTAGACGAAAACTCTGCGCAAGCATGAACAGCCAGGTCTTCTCTCGATAGCTAATACCGGCCTTAACACGAATGGTGCTCAGGTGGCTCTACATTCTCACTCCTTATTTGACCCGACGGCGGCTGATGACTATTCGCACAGTTCTTTATCGCAATAACTGTTACTTCTTGGCTCGATGGTAAGTGTGTTGTATTTGGCGAGGTCGTCGAGAGCATGAACTTCATCTATGCAGTCGATTCCAAAGGTTCGAGGGCCGAAATGTCGTCGTCTCTGAGGGTGGTGATATCCGACTGTGACGTCGGATGAACAGTGGGTGTGGGTGTGTGTGTAAAAATCAATCAGGTCTGTCGCCTCATGTTAGTGTATGCGGCCGCCAAAACAATAAGTGCTATATTTTCACCTCGATGTTGAGGATACATTGAATCATATCCAGCTCATCATGAACATGTTTCGTTACCACCACCGTCCGAGTCGCCTGCTCAACCGCAGTCTTACCCGTCTCTTCACACCTCTGTGTCGTGTCTTCCCCAACATCTACTACGAACTTTCCGACACCATATACTTACTTTATGGGTGCTGTATCGCAGTCTTCAGAGGTGTGCTGAGCGGGATAACGTAGGCCGGATGTATTCTCTGTTCATCCCACGAGACTGACAACCGTATCTCAGCTAAAATGGTGAATATGCACACTCGAAGCAAACAAAGAGCATACGATCCAGGCGCACGTTGCAAAAGCGCGGCTCGAGCAGGCATACTGAGTCAGACTTGCCGGTGTGCTCGACTCAAGCCAATAGTATCTCAGTCGCTCTACGTTTTCGTTCATGCAAAAACCATGCGACGCATACTTTCGGGCAGTGTGGGACGGATACGACCGCATGATCGCTAGCGGGCGCAAGAGGAGATAGATGGGTCGGCTCGTCAAGGAAGCGTTGGTATGTGTGGCAATGGCACGGTCCGTGTCGTCCTAACGACTCATTCTATTCACCAGGAAGAGCAAATTTGCCCACGTAAGGATACCCTCTCTCGTCCGCCCCACATTGTGTACACACACAACAAATGGCTTCTCCGACTGGTCTCGCAGCCCATCGGTATCCCGTGCATGATCCACAAGCGACGTCTACGCGGAGAGCAATGGTACGCACAATCCGTTTGAGCTGACGGAATAGGTCAAAGACCTTGAGGTAGAGAGCACATGCTGCGTCGTTTTCACAAGGCAAGTATATCGAGCCCTTGTTTACCGACGACTTGAATGCATGGTTGCGTTCTTTCGGACACGTCCCCCCTTTTTTTTTTACTTTGCACTGACATGAAAATGATGTAGTACGACGGTTACGAGACGAGCTACAGATCGAACAAGCACGACTAGGATCGACGGTATGCGGACTATTCCTGGTCGCTCCTCCCGGGCAGCGTTCATGCACGCCGACAAAAGATTCGGAGAAAGACGTGTCAGCGTGTACGTGAACGTGCTGGAGAGGTGTTCTCATCAACGCTTGCGTGCATACGAAAGGATCCGCATGCAGATGTGATGTCGCGGGAGGAGCAGAGGGCGGATGAGATCGCAAGTTGGTGAAGATGCCAGTAGGCGTAGTGAGGCAGGAGAATCAACGATGAGTCAAGTTCGCTAATAATAGTACATGGGTTGATCCAGAGTACACTCCATTCGTTGTGAACAGTCTGTAGAAAAATACAAGCCATGATAATATGAGGTAGCACAAAGAAATAGTAGTCCGCAAACAAGATAAATTCTACCGACCGAAATGAATAAAAGGAACCCAAGAAGAGAACGACACCTTGTCCTCGTCACGCAAACGCACCACTGCCTGGTGCAGTGCTTCTGCAGCCTCCCTGGTATCTGGAACCTTGCCATCCCTAAACAGATGCTGGTAGACGTCCCTCGCCACTTTGGGCGCATCATCGTCCATGATCGACCACATCGTTGCGATCACACCACCGTACCCAGCGAGAAGCATTCCCGCAGCCAGATGTACTGATTCCTCGGATAGTTTTTCATCTCCTTTTGCAGTCTGGCAAGCAGAGAGGAAAGCGAGTCCACCTTGCGGGCGCGACAACCGGATGATGTCCGAGAGTTTTAAGCGACGACGGTCCGCTAGGCAAAGACCACTGTCGAGTGGGTGAACAGGATCTTGCACCCCGTGACACGCAAAATGAATCCAGTCGGCGTCGGCCATCTTTTCCACCACGTCCTCGACGATGCCATGAGATTCTGCCAGTATTACAGATGATGAACCTTGGGACAACCTTTGGATGTGATCGATCTCCACCCGAACACTTGGTAGCGGTGATTGACCATCAGACAAGGGCTGGGGAACAGTGAGTAGACGGATATTGGATGGATGCACAGGAGCGTCTGTTCCACTACTTAAGGGTGTGAGCGCGCTTAGTGTTGGTATGTAGGAAGATATAGCAAAATCAGAAAGCTTTGGACTCGTGGGAGATGAGCCATAAATACCGGCGGCATGAATGGGCAAAAAGGCAAATGGACCTGTTGGGCACCAAAAGATCCGGGGCATCTTTTCTACTTGAGAAGGCGAACTCTGCAAACACAACATTAGTCACGAAGCACTGGCCTCAAACTGGTGTCGATTGACATACCGAAAAACCGAGAGCACCGAGGATTGGGTTGACAACATTGCACCACAGGAATCCCAGGACAAGGTGAAACCTATCATGGGCCTTGGCGTTTGCAAGTCTACCTGCCCTGTCGATGGCACTCCGTTCTCCGTCCAGCGAAAGTAGTGACAGATCATCACTTGGAATGGTAGGACATTTATGGTCCAACAACAAGCGGTGCATCCGCTCTACATGGCGATAGGTAACTGCGGAAAGGGGGACAAGGATGACACTGCCTAGGTCAGCCATGACGATCAATGCGTCACATCGTTCAGTACCGGCGTTGAGGTAAATAACAGGACCAGAAGCTGCGAGAGGAGCGAGTTGATCGATTGTTTTTGGAAGCATGAATCGATCAAAGCCTGGTAGGGATCGTATATGGGTGAGCAGAGCCTCTCTTCTGAGAGTAAGTGTGTGATGCTTCTGAACCACATCCTCAAGCGACCGAGAATTGGGATCGATGTTCATTGGTATGACATCTAATGCCACCTGACCACGGAAACTGGCACTTTCCAACTGCTTCGAGGCGTTCTCGAATTCGTCAGCAAGGGATGGATGACTAACACGAAGAAGATCAACAGGAGTACGAAGTTGGAGGAACTGGTTCCAGACAATCGAGCGTCCTTGTTCGAGCCACTCGACTGCAATATCAGGATAGCCAGCATTGAGCGCAGCCGCGGCCGCTTCTCGTGCTATACCAGCTGCGTCGATGAGTATGCGATGACGCTCTTTGAGCGGGAGGCCCATCCATGCCAACTGTGGGAGAAGATCGAGTGCTGTCGTATATCCATGAAGGAGAGTTTCAAAATTTCCTCCCATGTGTGCAGTCCGAATCCAGCTACACGCAGCATGGAAGCGGACATGAGCGGGACCTATAGAGCACTGAGCTGCAGCTGAGAAATGGGAAATTGCAATGGAGAGATGTGATAAATCACGAGAGTGGTTGGAACGGAAGATGAATGAATTGCCCAGATTATTGAGACGACTTGGCTTGTCCGGATGGCCGTCAGGAGTAAGACGGACGGCCTCCTCTTTCGTCGAAACCGATTTTGTGATGTCTGCGACATCTTTAAGGCACTTAAAGCGATCTAATAACGAGTTCCCTAGATTATTCAGCAGAGCTGGTTTGTCTGGATGGCCGTCAGGAGTAAGACGGACTGCCTCCTCAAATATCGGAACCGATTTCGTGATGTCCGCGACATCACCGAGGCGTTCAAAGCGACGAGATAATGAGGAACCCAAATTGTTGAGCAGACTTGGTTTGCCTGGATGGCCGTCAGGAATAAGACGGATGGCCTCCTCTCTCACCGAAATTGATTTCGTAATGTCCGCAACATCACCAAGGCGTTCAAAGCGACAAGATAACGAGGAACCCAGATTGTTGAGCCGATTTAGTTTGTCTGGATGGCTGTCAGGAGTAAGACGGACAGCCTGCTCTTTCATCGAAATCGATTTCGTGATATCTGCGATGTCACCGAGGCATTCAAAGCGACGACATAAGGAGTTTCCCAGATTGTTTAGCCGACCTGATTTATCTGGATCGCTATCAGGAGTAAGATGGACAGCCTCCTCTTGATTCCAAACTGATTTCGTGATGTCTGTGACGTCACCGAGGCGTTCAAAGCGACTGAATAGCGAATTTCCCAGATTGCTGAGTCGACCTGGCTTGTCTGGATGGCCGTCAGGAGTAAGACGGACGGCCTCCTCAAACATCGAAACCGATTTCGTCATGTCTGCAACGTCACCGAGGCGTTCAAAGCGACGAGATAACGAGGAGCCCAGATTATTGAACAGACATGGGTCGCCTGGATGGTCGTCAGGAGAAAGACGGATGGCCTCCTCAAACATCCCAATTGATTTCACTATGTCTGCAACGTCACCGAGGCGTTCAAAGCGACGAAATAACGAGGAGCCCAGATTGTTGAGCCGACTTGGCTTGTCTGGATGGCCGTCAGGAGTAAGATGGACAGCTTCCTCAGATATGGAAACTGATTTAGCCATGTCCACGATGTCGCCAAGGCATTCAAAACGACGAAACAATGAGGAGCTCAGATTGTTGAGCCGATTTAGTTTGTCTGGATGACCGTCAGGAGTAAGATGGACGGCCTCCTCAAACATTGAAACCGATTTCATCATGTCCACGACGTCACCGAGGCGTTCAAAGCGACGAAATAACGAGGAGCCCAAATTGTTGAGCCGACTTGGTTTGTCTGGATGGCCGTCAGGAGTAAGACAGATGATCTCCTCTTGAATTGAAATCAATTTGGTGATATCTGCGACGTCACCGAGGCGTTTAAAGCGACTAAGCAATGCGAGACCAAGATTGTCCAAATAACTAGGCCTGTCAGCATGGCCGTTGGGAAGAAGCAGCACCGCTTCTTCCAGCATCAAAACAGCCAAGTTAATGTCGACCAAGTCCCCATGCTCCTGAAACAAACACCCGAATAGCAATCCCAGGAGAGCTAGAAATATGGGGTACTGTGGATCCAAATGCGATGATGTGTGTAACATAGCCTGCGCCATGTCTATCACACTGGCAGTATCCACGGTATCTGATGTTTCTGACTCTCTTGCATGCAACGACAGCCGGACATTGGCCATCTGTAGCCCAAGCCATCCTGCTTGGTGCATATGGCTGCCTACCGGCGCGAGCTCCACTACCCTGCCAAGTAAATCCGTCGCGTCTATCTTGTCCATTTCGTCACCTCTCCTTTGAAAACGCGCTAACAGAGCGAGGCCAAGTTCGAGTGTCGTCCCAATGTGGTCCGGGTGATCAGGAACGCGAAGATGCAGCGCATCCCGATACAAGGCGATGGGCACATCCAGATCAAGATAGTGGTTGTGAGCTTGACAGTGGATAAACTTTGCGTTTGCCAAATTAAACAATGCGGCAGAGCGGTTAGGGTCATCTATGGGGCAGTTATCGTAGACCTGTTCGAAACACCGGATAGCCTTGTCGAGATGGGTTTCATCCTCATCCTGCTGACCCCGGCGGTAGCGTAAAAGAGCATGATGGCCTTCATCTGTGAGCTCTTCTGCCTCACTCTTTGCAACCGGCATGGGCAACTATCATTTTGTTGTTACGACAAACGTAGCTAACATAAACCGCCTGCTCACCTCAACCCCCATGTTGCAGTCACTTCCTTCGCAGTTACGCCGTTCAGCAATAATCCTTAGTGACATACACGATGACACCAATTCATCCTTGGAATCGAGAAACCTGATGGCTAGAATAAAGCATGAGAGAATAGGACATAGCGATGAATGGAATAACTGACGCTGGAGCTGCTCATTGCGATCGAGTATCTCTTGTACAGAAATCTTGAATCGCCTAAGTAGTTCACCACGGCCGAGCCTCGGACCTTGCTCGAAGGATGCATAAACCTGGAACGAAATCACAGATGACCCCGTCGATGGCCTAGAATACCATTCAACTGGGGTAGAGAGATACGGAAAAGATGGAGACCGACAAAAGGATCTCATCATCCCATTCTGCAACGTCCTTGCCTATAGATACAGTCTTGTTCGATGTTTCGGCACTCGTCCCGTTGAATTCTACAACAACGTAAAACCCTGCTGGGAGTCGACGGAGTCCACGTGCAAGATCTGTGGCATGCATGTCTGTACGACTGTCAACAATCTGTCCGCAGTGCCAAGGACAGCTACATACGAGTTATGAAGATATGCTCGCATTTTGTCGAATGAACTTCAACAGGCATCTCTTCGTTGATGAATGTATTCATGAGTGGAGAAAGGAGGGGATAGAACTAAGAGCTGAGAGGGTCGAATTCGAGTGGAGAGAGCTCAGTGAACCTGTCTTACATTTATAGGACAGAGCGTTGTGTCGCTTCATGGAAAGTCCTGCCATCATCCATGCGACACGAAGTTTGCATGAGTATGCAGTGCCTTTAACGCGCCATCTGCAGGGAAGCCATTCCTGTAGCCAGTTCTACAGGAAGAGGGCTTCCGTCGTGGTTTCGACCTTTACCACCGCAGTAATCCGAACTACCACAGTGCCTTAATCAAACCATTGTCGAAATTACACGATTCTTACCGTCGCGAAGTGTGGCACGGGCTTACGTTGATTAAACTTGAATTTGAACCTCGTGCAACTTGATTTGGGCATGACCAGAGCGACGGGGACGTCCTCGAAGGAGTGAAGTAGAAAGTGTCATTGGAATATCTATTAATTGAACTTAGCGAAAGCAGCCTAGGGTTCGAACTGCAATTTACCAGTGCTTTCGACATGCCTAGTCCACGATATATGTATATCGCGTCCTTTGCCATCTGGCAGTGCTTACTATGCCTCAGAAACATGTGGTCATGATACAGGACTCCACCTTCTGCGCGCTGGGTTTTTGAAAATTCACTATAGCCGTGGCCCATTGAATCCAAGATTTAAAGATGGGAATGGAAGCACAGGAACGCGGTGAGCATGTCTCAGATATCTCCACAGGTAATTTAACAGGAAAGCTGCCGTGGTGGGCGGTAATGTCACGATGAAGTGTGAGCCAATGTCGCTAGAGTAGACCCTTCTCTCTACTTTGGCGCCCAGTTGCCACACCATGGAGGTCCACACTCTCGACGATCCCTTCATCACCTTTGATGTGACGCCACCAAGCTGGTTGGTGTTGGCCGACCAGCCTGCTGTGTTCTCGTTGTCATCGTCGGGCAACCTCTGTTTACCACATCCCTGAGTCCTTTCCTCACAAAGAGCTTCTCGATCTCGACGAGTTTCTGTTGACGTACGTGATCAGGTCAACTATGGCGCAAGACCAAGCGACTTACACAGTATTCTGACGTGCTCACGGAGCCACGGTCGACTGCGACATGAACCCAGTAGAGTTGACGACATGCCTGGGTGATATCTTGTCGAGAAGCTGTGGACCGCACTGGAATAAGGACAGATTAAGCTGAGGAAATTGATGCTTACCATTCTAGCCCAGTATTTTCGTCACCACCGTATCATTGTCATGCGTACACTTGTTTGCGAGAGAGGGAGTGGCTTTGAGAATGAACGATGTGTTGCTTTGTCGTTGCTGTCAGTTAGAGAGATATTGGAACATAGATGAGCCAGTCGTTAGCAAATCGGACCAGACGAACGAGAACGTGTACACACGTCATGCCCTTGCCGTGGTAAAAGAGAACAAAGAGAGGATGTGATACCTTGCCTTTATGCTACCTGGCGGCTGGTCTACGCCCCCGTTCCTCTGGGAAGGGCGAGAGAAAGGGACTCATGAGGGAGATGTAAGGATAGGTGGTCACAGTCGATCATTGTCCTCGTGCATGTGCACGTGTTGTGACGAGAGCCACGATTAGCCTGAGAAGAGGAAGGTCTGGTCAGCCCGGACCATGAAAGCAAAGGATTAATGTCGCTGACGTGACCCCGCCTGGTGTTCCTGCTGGAGCAAACAAGTACGTCGTCATCCTGTTTATCGACATTCTTCATGAGGGAGACATCGTAGTCCCAAACGTGCCCATTGCTCTTGGATAATTGAAGGAGTAGGCAGCGATCAGCTCCTGTTCCTCCTTCTGTTCAACCACTACAACGTTTACTATTAACACTACCGCCGACACGTACAATCTGCCCTCGTCAGCCCCATTGCCCCGATTCATATCCGACTGGACTTTTAGCACTACCGAATGTAATACCCCTCAGCCCAGCTTCAACTATGCAGAGGCATAAATCAGAATCTGTCGCGCACCATCCTCAATTCCTTTCTTCCAGCGCTCCTCCTTGCAGAGTAAACAGATTCCACTGGCGAAGACTGCGCCCACTATGCCATCGGCTCTGGCTTCAACACAGAATCCAGTACTTCCGAACCCACCACCGTTTCTATGGAAGAGCCCTGCTTAAAACCGCCAGGAAGGGTTGGTCGTATTAAAAGAACAAAAAAGAGAGCAAGGCGTCTGGGACGCATTCAACGAGGAACAGCCCGAAGACTCGTTCCCTCTGGACGCGTGTTATGCCAGTATTGATTCAATTTCAATCATGGCCATTTTGGATGTGTTTTTGGGATTCGTTGTAGCGTCTCATGCCCACCTGTTGACTTCTGTTCGACGGTACGTTGACCTCTGAGAGCTTGTTGATTTGACATGCTGAAAACGACGTCCCTGGACTTGGTCCAACCGCACAGACGCGCTTCGGCAGGCGAAACCTCTCCAACTGACGCCATGCCGGTCAATGCTGACGTGACCGTCCTTGTCGATAGCCAACCCTAGCTGGAGATTTGATAAAGCGGGTGCCCTCCAAGCCAGGGAGACAGAGGATCTTCATGCTAAGGTCCACGACGATGCGAGCCGCATGTGCAAAGCGGGCTATGTAGTAGAGGAGAGAGCTGTGGCCGATGCTAGAGTCGCGTAGAGATTGGAGTAGTTATGGGGTTTGTGAGAGCCAGAAGGAGGACGTGTGAGGGCATCTTGAGCTACTAGGCCGAGACGTGAAGGTCTAATATCACATACTACGAAGTGTGTCTAACCTTACATTTTGACGGCCATGGCTGCGAGTGAGATGAGGGAAGGAACCTAAGTGTTCTAGGACTTTCTGCTTTCGCATACGCGGAATGGGATGGGAGCGTATCGGAGGGTGGAACGGGAGAGATAGGAAGAGTCGGCGTGGCGCCACTTTGGTTTCGTGTTGTGAATGTGGAGGGAGAACGCCAGGCTTCAGAACAGCATAGACGCGTTCTTCCTCATCTGACAGTGTGTGGTTCAATCCCGAAGCGCGTGTAATTATTCTTATTGGCGTGTGGAAAAGTCGAATTCCCAGTCACACAAAGGCCTTCCATTCATGTCGTTCGTATCTCGTAGGTTCGTCTCCCCTGCAACAGCAAGTGCGTATAATGTTCTTCTCGGAGGAACGCGTTGCTGAACTGAACCCGACAGGTGCATTTTCGTATGTTCTTGTCTAGCTTGATGTTCAACGTTTCCCCTCGAACGCGTCATATTTTGACATCGCAACGGTAGCATCGAACCCAACCGGGCGATATAGTCCCACCCACAGCACGCAACTTCTGCAAGTTGGCCATAGGTACAGAGAAGGGTGACTACAAGGGCATTGGCAGCACGTTCCACCGAGGTTCGTCTTTGCGCATGTCCTTTCCATGCTCTTCCAACTGCTGGCCTGTACGTAGTTCACTATTCAAGGCGGCGACTTTACTACTCGGCACAACGACACGGGCGTTTCAAGGGTGGGATTCTCGTCTTCGCTCGATTTCAATCCTACCCGTGCGTACATGAAAGCTTTGTGCGTAAACACAAAAAGCCAGGTTTCCTCTCGATGGCTAATGCAGGTCCTAACACGAATGGTTCTCAGGTAGACCCACATTCTCCCTCTTTGTTTGACCCGACGACACTAATGACTATTCGCACAGTTCTTTATCACAACAGCTATCTCTTCTTGGCTCAATGGTAAGTATGTTGTATTTGGCGAGGACGTCGTCCGTGCAATTGAGTCCAAAGGTTTGCGGGTCTCAATACCGTTGTCCAGGGTGGATATTTCTGACTGTGGCATCGTCAAGAGAATGGTGGGTGTAAAAAATGATCAGGTCCGTCGCTTCACGCTAGTAGTGTTTGTGATCACTAAAACAACGAGTGCTATATTTTCACCTCGATATTGAGGATGCATTAAATCATATCTAGCTCATCATGTCCATGTTTCGTCAACGCCGTCGTCGTCGCTTGCCCACCAAGAGTCTCGCCCCTCTCTTTACACCTCTGTGTCGTGCACATCCCAGCTTCCCGTACCACGGACTTGCTATACACAATATACCTACTCTATGGGTATTGCATCGCAGTCTTCAGAGGCATGCCGAACGGAACAACGTAGGTTGGATGTATTGTCTATTTGTCACGCAGCTGACAACCGTACGTATCTCAGTTAAAATGGCGAATATGCGCACTCTTCGAAGCTAGAGATATACGAGCTCGTGTGGGCATACCGAGTCAGATTCGAGACAAGCCAATAGTATCTCAGTTTCTCTACGTTTCGTGCGTGCAGAAACAGTGCGACGCGTACTTTCAGGCGGTACTGGATGAATATGATCGTATGATCGCCAGCAAGTGAGAGAGGAGAGACTTAGGTCAGCTCTTCAGGGAAGCGTTGGTGTATGTAGTAATGGCATGATCCGTGTTGTCCTAACAACTCATTCTACCCACCAGGAAGGACAAACTCGCCTATGCACGCGTACTTCGTCCGACCGACATTTTGCATACATACAACAAATGGCTTCCCCGACTGGTCCTCCGGTGCGTCGGGACCTCGTGCATGATCCACAAGAGACGTCTATGCAAAGAGCAATGGCACCCCGTCCGAGCTGATTGAATGGATCAAAAACCCTGAGATGGAGAGCGCGTACTATATCGTTCACGGGGTCACTGAGCATATCAAGCTCGTGTTTAGCGACGACTTGAATGCATGGTAAGCATTATTTCAGACATATTTTTTACTTTGTAACAACATGAAAGCGATGTAGTACGACCGTTATGAGACAAACTACAGATTGAACGAGCACGATTAGGATTGACTATTCTATTCCCGGTCGCTCCCCTTTGGTGACGCTCGTTGGCCCCGATAAAAGATTTGGAGCAAGAGATGTCAGTATGTATGCGAGTGTTTTCATCGACGCTTGCGCGCATAAGGGTTTGTACGCACATGTACTTGTCAAGAGGACGTGGGAGGAGCAGAGGGCGGATGAGATCGCAAATCGGTGAAGATAGTAGACGTAGTAAGGCAGGAGAATCGACAATGAGACAAGTTCGCTAATCATAGTACGTGGAGAACGCTCCATTCATTGCGAACATGCAGAAAAATACAAGCGACAATAATACGAGGTAACACAAAGTAGTAGTCCGCAAATAAGATACAGTAAATTAGTGGGACTAATACCGTCTACCGACCGAAATGAATGAAAGGAACCCAAGAAGAAAATGGCACCTTGTCCTCGTCACGCAAACGCACCACTGCCCGGTGCAGCGCTTCTGCAGCCTCCATGGTATCCGGAACCTTGCCATCCCTAAACAGATGCTGGTAAACATCCCTTGCCACCTTCGGCGCATCATTGTCCATGATCGACCACATCGTTGCGATGACACCACCGTACCCAGCGAGAAGCATCCCCGCAGCCAGATGGACCGATTCCTCCGATAGTTTTTCATCTCCTTTTGCAGTCTGGCAAGCAGAAAGGAAAGCGAGTCCACCTTGCGGGCGCGACAACCGGATGATTTCGGAAAGTTTTAAGCGACGACAGTCTGCTAGGCAAAGACCGCTGTCGAGTGGGTGAACAGGATCTTGTACCCCATGGCACGCGAAATGAATCCAGTCTGCGTCAGCCATCTTTTCCACCACGTCTTCGACGATACCATGAGATTCAGCGAGCATTACAGATGGCGAGCCCTCAGTCAGTTTTTGGATGTGATCAATCTCCACCTGAACACTTGATAGCGGTGATTGACCATCAGACAAGGGCTGGGGAACAGTGAGCAGACAGAGATGCACAGGGGCATCTGTCCTAGTTGAGGGTGTAAGCGCGTTTAGTGTTGGTATGTAGGAAGATATGGCAAAGTCGGAAAGCTTTGGACTCGCGGGAGACGACCCATAGATACCAGCAGCATGAATGGGCAAAAAGGCAAATGGACCGGTTGGACACCAAAAGATACGGGGCATCTTCTCCACTTGAGAAGGCAGACTCTGCAAATACGACATTAATTAGCAAAGACTTGCCCCAAAGGCTCGTGTCAATCGACATACCGAAAAACCAAGAGTACCGAGAATTGGATTGACGACATTGTACCATAGAAATCCAAGAACAAGGTGAAACCTGTCATGGACCTTGGCGTTTGCAAGTCTACCCGCCCTGTTGATGGCACTCCTTTCTCCGGACGGCGTAAGTAGTGATAGATCATCATTTGGAATGGTAGGACATTTGTGATCCAGCAGCAAGTGGTGCATCCGCTCTACGTGGCGATAGGTAACCGAAGAAAGGGGGACAGGGATGACACTGCCTAGGTCGGCCATGACGATCAATGCGTCACATCGTTCGGTACTGGCATTCAGGTAAACAACCGGACCAGAAGTTGCGAGAGATGCAAGTTGGTTGATAGGCTTTGGAAGCATGAATCGATCAAAACCTGGTAGAGATCGTATGTGGGTAAGAAGCTTTTCTCGTTTGAGAGTGAGCGCGTGATGCAACTGAACCTCGTCCTCGAGTGACCGAGAATTACGACCGATGTCCATTTGCACGTCGTCCAATACTACCTGACCACGGGAGCTGGCACTTTCCAGCTGCTTCGACGTCTGCTCAAACTCGTCAGCAAGGGATGGATGAGTGAGACGAAGATGATCAACAGGAGTGCGGAGTTGGAGGAACTGATTCCAGACAATCGAGCGTCCTTGCTCGAGC
>JBBPTK010000475.1:0-14967 GCA_038094135.1 Spongiforma cf. squarepantsii
CTTGAAGAGAGAGGCCACTATATGGCTCATAGTTGCAATGCCCCTCAGGAGCAAATACATTGAACATTAATGTTCCGTCATAAGAAGGGTCTAGGAGGGCTGTTTTCTCTCCGAAATGTTCCAACGGTGTGCGCGGGATGGCTATCTTCCCGCAGTCGTCAACCAGGGATACCTCCAAACCGTGTGGCAGTGGTGATCCTGTGTGCGACTGATCATTCGCGTCAGGATGATGCTACCCATGAGTAGACAATCAAGATGCCCACTTTGACGCGGAAACACAATAACTGGGGTGTCTTACCAATCATACGGAGCCGAATGGTGGCGGAAACACGCTTCAAAGTGGGGTCTGCAACGATCACCTAGCGTATGCGCATGTTTAGGTCATGGTCCCGGAAAGAAAAAACGCAAAACTTCGCGTACATTGTAGAAAGTGTGCGTCTTGTCTTTCTCCAGGAATGAGAGAAAATCATCCACGCCACCCTTTTCTAGATCGAATGGTGGAGGCGGCACCATACCCTCGTTGCTCTTGTCATGCTTGTAGACATTGGCAATCAGGGAGTACGTGTGTCCCGTGCAGTGCTCGGGACGGAAGTGCAGAGGACCATCAGAAACATCTGTGAGTTCTGTGGTTACTGGCAATACTAAACGAAGGTGCTGAAGAAACATACATGGTCCTTTTTTATCCCCGGCACAGATCACTACAGGTCCGGATGGGACAAAAGGCTCGTTGTACCATACGTGGGGCCATAAAATCAGCTCACTGGGTACGGCCCTCAACGAAGCGACGTGAGGCCCGCCAGAGCCATACCCTCTAACGTAGACATTGTTCACGTCGCCTCCAACGATAGGCAAAGCGGAAAAACCACGCCAGGAGGCAGGGTGGCAGAGCGTACTTGCATCGGCAGTTTTTCCGTAGAAGGGTATGATATCTGGGGACTATACAACACATCATTTTTGCCGCGATCCAAGATTGAATGAAGCCCGGTTTGACGTACGAAGGACAATGCTTTGGAGTACTTTCCTGGGTTCAGGAGGGCGTCGTCATCGGGATCTAGAATCAATATCAGTACAAAAGGTGAATTGTGGTTTAATATAAGGGATACCAACAGTCTCTCAGGGAAAGTTCACTAGTTAGCAGCTGTCCAGCCATGTTACGATGATAAATTCGAGTTGCACGAATAAAATATTGGAAAAGGATGCAATGGATGTCTTGCTGAGGCAGAGACAAATGCACCTCACTTTATACTAGCGAGAAACGCAGACACGATACAACTGGAAATTTGGAGCCGTCTATACACAGAAGCCATTGTAAGTGTTTGAATTGATGGCCGGTGAAGAGCTGATGAGCACGGGAATCCTCACATGACATGAGGTGATTGACAATGACTCGATGGTTAGATATTTGCACCCAATGATATCTCCGCGTAGTCCCGATCTTCTGCAAGGTGATTTCGTTGTCGGTGGATCGTTCGCGTAAAGTTGTCATGTTTGCACCGCTGATTCTGGCACAAGATGGAGTTGTGAGTATCGGAGTCTTGACACAACTCCCACGCCTTCCTTTTGATGTGACTCGCAGAGGGCTAGAACATCGTGGGCCGCTTGGGGCATCAGAAACTTTTGCCAGTGAAACTGACCTACAATCACTTTATGCTCAGAAGCTGGCGACGACAGAGTAACACAGCCGTTCAATGTTAACCAATTGCTTGTACCAACTTTCCCTCCTGCGAATGGAGGTTGGTTCGGAGCAACAGACGAATATACAAACGACCGGAATCTCACTCGATTGATATGGTGAGTTTTTCACGTCAAGTCGTCCTGGAATCCAAGCCAACTATCATGAATCCTCTGACGGTCCTAATGTATCATCTGGATTGGTCAATTTATGGCAGAGACACTCGTATGAGTTAGTTCGTCGCACCCGTGTACTTGACACAAATAAACATGGTGAAAAAAAAAAAAAACTATCATCTATCAACTCGACTTCTCTAATGTTATGATCATGTTATTATTTCATCGCTGCCATCCGTGTTGGTTGGAATCGAGATATCGTGAGTTAAAGTGCATTCAGTCATTGTGCGAAGAAAACGATCCAGGGGCCAGCTGCACCTGGCGGAGAGGTCTGGAACTCGGATCCGGATGACAGAATGCCTTTGAATCGGGTTCTATCTTCCTTGTATGGTGACGCATGTTGCCTTTTCCACTCATCTGCTTTTTCTCCCTTGTTCGCCCGCAAAACAAGATTGAAAATACAGTGAGTGCGCACTGCTACTGCTGAACACCGCTGTGACACAGAACGGCGAAAAGGAGATTGTAACCAACACCTTTCGATTCTATCCTAAGTTCTAAGTCTCAGGCGATCATGCCATGTAAAACGACAGAGCATCCCATTCTTGAACTTGTACGCGATTTCAACTGAGTGCATTGGCGCATCAGCACTATGAACAGATTGGCGCCACCTGGGCCCCGGTCTCCGGTGCCAGCGTAATCATCAAAGGTCGAGTTCTTTTTCACCACATATACATATACTACTGTCAGCAATTACTAGTGCCGCTAGAATCACGGTCGAGCAGTCGAGTGAGACTTCTCTTATTGGTGGACCAGGGCCTTCTTTGGCTTATCATGCGTAGTGACGATCCCTCCGCCAAAGCGCTGACGTCGCTGAAGCATATTTCCATTCTGATTATCGTCCCACGACACTTGCTGCAGGATCTCCAGTGGTCAAAGCTCCAAGGAAGGCTCGACTAGAAAGAGAATATACACGCCACCAACCACCGCCTGAAATGGTTGGGTTGTGCTGTAAAAACGTGGGAAGGAGTGTGTATTAAATCACATTCAGCAAAGAAAGGCTCAAGCTGACGGAGCTTGATTGAATGTTTTAGTAATACCACAACAGTTTCTGAAATTCGCCCCTAGAACCCTTAGCTCTACGGAAATACTTATCACAAAGACTTGTTTCAAATAAGTACGACCCCAACTTTGACAAAACGTGGGTTCGTAAAATACGCACGATATGTGTAAAACGATACATCGACAATTGAACATGTGGCGGTATTTATGAAGTAAATTCGCCATTGATCATCGGTGTCCTTACCACAACTGACTTGTATTGAATGCATCAAGCTTTGTCTGTCATGCAAACTTGCCAACAATGTCGAAGAGGAGTGCCTGCATCTCGATGAAGCCAAGTGAGCAGATACGTTTACAAATTACGATCCGCTCAGCACCAAAGGTTTATAACTGTGCCAAGAATAAAAGTGCCAAAAAAGGGCGATGCTAAGCACTATTGGGAACCAGCCTGGCGAGAATGACATCCTGGCAGCCAGTGGCAAGATTGAGGATGTTAGTCTTTAGATAGGAAATACTAGCTCCGACTCGGAGTCACACGTTCGAGTGAGCGCTGATTCAGACGGATATGGTTTTCTTTTTCGCACTTTCCCATACTTTCTGGTCCATACGGCATACTGTACACTCACACCTTCGCTTACACTTTCGCCAGCCTCCGTCGTTGTCCTCTTCCTCGTCCTCGTCTTTTCTCTTGCTCTAACTTATGACCCTGTGTCCTGCCTCTGACGTCTTGCCCTCCTCAAATGCACGTGTGCTGTGTTGTCTGTTACCACCTTCCTCGCTCTCGCCATTCCGTCCCGTCATTGCTTCCCTCACTGTATCGCGCAATCATTCATTCCGTGCTCTCGCTCTACAGAGAGCGAACATCGTTCGCCCCGCATAGTCATCTTTTTCAACCATTTTCCCTATAACACATTCATTTCTTAGAGGCTATTACACGGATAAATATTCTTTCCCTTCTTTCGTTCGTTCGCTTTCTTGCTCCCCTCCTCTCTCGCCTCCAAGTTCAAACGCCGTCTGCCTACCACAAGGTTATGCGTTGTACATGATGTTATGTCATGCAGGTGTGGGGACATACAAACGCTAATCCACTCCACTGGGATGGTGTTTCTTCGGGCAGCTCAACGCTGTAAAATCTCGCCACCTTTGCCAACTTGGGCTAGTGTTTCGGTCTTCTTAAGTGGCTCGATTAAAGGACAGTTCGACAAATCCCATGCGGGAGCTTCTAGCCAGATATGCATGACCATACTCATCATGGTCTTTCTAGAATTAGTAAATTTACAATGATCCGGTATAAGACGGTTTGAGGGCGGAACCAGACTTCATACATGTGTAAACCTCCTTTGGAAGAATTGATCGTGTGTATGCCGGCTATCAACATCACTACAAGAATAACAAATAACTTGAAGGTAAAGGATGATGAGGGTCACGAACGGGGTGATTATTGCAGACCCGGCTGTGGACTCGTGTCTGGAAGTGCAATCGCTGCCATCATCATCCTAGTTTTCCATTTGTAGTACATATTTGCATCGGATTTCCGCCCTGCCTACCAGCTGTGTAGGAATCTAGATCTTGCCGACTGCCGATTTCAAGAACACACGTACAGCAAACGGTGATATAAATACTGACGCCCTGAGCTTCCGCATCCCTTAGCTCGAACAATAGCCATTTAAGTCTACTTTGCTCATCGTCATCATCTCACTCATCTAGGTTCCGGTCCCATGGCCTCAGGGTCATGGTCACATCATATCGTATCCAGGTTTTAATCTCCTGGTGTTGCCGAAGAGGTCCGCATAGAACACCAATGACATAGCATTACTGCTACCAATCCAGGCGATAAACTCGATCATCATCATCCCACATTTCCTTATTGATGCCTCGTACTTTTCATTTTCCTGCCCCATCCCCCTCGGGCCCCACCCCGTCCGTTTTACGCGCACTGCAAGTAGAGAGGGGACCAAACATACTTCATCAGTTAAAAGCCCAGCTCAACCGATGTAAGTACACCATCGACCACCCCACCGAGCAAACTCATATACCCATACTCTTCCCACCATGCTAAGAATCATTTCGATCATTTCAAACATGTTCAAGGCTGCGACCGCATACATACTCAGCCTTACTTTATACGGCATGATGTGTTCATCGTCCGACTTCGAGGACGTCAAGGCAGCCTTGAACGATCGCACGGACTGGTCCATCGAATTGGTGAGTCAACCCGTCTCAGATGCCTCCCAGTTGTCGTGTCTCACCAGTCACCAGTTTCGCACTTGTTTCACGTAGGAAACTGATGTCTGCTGCGCACGACAATTCAAACTAATGATGTGTATGCTTTGCAGTATTCACCTCAGCAACGGAAGCTACTTTTTCATGTTGAGCACGCTGTGTCTCTTGTTCATGGCAGAGAACATACGACTCGGTTATGGACGACTCTCCGCTCCAGCACTCAAGGTATCCCTGGTGTCCATATCTGATCTTGTTCCCTCTGACGTGATCACGATCACTTGATCTTGATCCAGGAATGTGCAAAGCGAATCGGTTATGCTACGTTATCCCTCCTCCTAGCCATCCTCGATGTGGGCTTCGTCGTTGTCCGTATCACTGGATTGGTAGCATTGTCCGGGTATCCGGGAGTTGCTGCGCTTCTCGTCCTTCTCAGCATATCGCCTTTGGCGATCATCCCGGCGCTAGCCTACATTGCAGGTCATTTCAAGCGGAAACAGTGGAATTCTGCCGGGGAATCAGACTCGGAATCTGGGAAAACAGGGAGTGATGCTGCGTAAGGGCCGCTCTGTCCTTTTTTTGTCGATCATGCAGATCGCACGTTTATAGAGTTTTGGAAGCTTACCTCGTGTAATGCAATTGATACCTGCCCACTTCGTCGAGCTGTCCTTGGTTGCTACAGTTGACTGGTCGTTGTCGCCGATGGCGCAGTCTGAGCACATTACGCTGTAACCGGAAAAACACTTCTTCTAGGGTTCTTGGGGTGACTATTCCCGGTTTAGGGAAGGGATGTGGTGGAGCATGTCGGAGTATGTGCGGGGAAGTGGCACTGAAGTATCGAATAGACGAATGTTGGAATGTCGATAGCTGTCAACAATGGTGTCTGGCAGACAATAACTTATTCTGAGAAAGAGATGGGTCGGGCACATAGTATAGACAAGGGGCAGGAGAAGACCTCATGGGTTCGGGGACGTTGACATGAGAACCTTGATGAGAACTTGCAAGCCGAAGATGGTCGTGCACTGCCACCTTAAGAACTTTTCAAATCTACGACTGAAATTTACAGGCGTATCCCTGTATTATGTCTGGTGGTGCCTTCGGATCTCATCGTTTGTACCTGCTCGTGCGGACGACGTCACGACGACCATGTCTCTTACTCTCTGCTACCACGCTTGTGTCGAATCCTTCTCACTGTAGTGCTACATTCCATCACATTCCCGCTGACGACGTTCTGGGGATTGTACAGCTTGGCAAACTATGTGTTCGCCACACAGCACTTCACCGTGTCCTATTGGATCTGGACACTTACCTTCCCGCCGAGCTACCGTGTCGTATTCTTGCTGTAGTTCGTGATTCCCACGTTTTCGTTTCTTCGCGTAGTGCGGCTCGGTGTGCATAGTAGCCTCTTGCTTGTTCTCCATGGCGGGTGGCGACCCAGACTCAGCTCGCTTTCTCCCTTATCACGAGGGTATTTCCTGCTGGAACGGAGCGACTTGAACCTGATGGAGGAAAGGTTACTGAGCACGGCAATGAGAGCGAGGAACGAAGAAGGCTACAACACGGAATTCGACGGAGGAGGCACGCGTGTTGACCACTCGCATTATCAGCCAGAGGCTGCAATTCGCCTTTTGGTTTTCGGTATTCTGCGTCAGCCTCTGATACGCTTTGCACTACCAACATCCAGACGATGTACGTTATCTCTTGCTGGTCGAGAAAGCGAACGCACATCCGGACAGGGTTCAAGGATGTAGGAAACAAGGCAAGTATAGCCACTACGTACTTTCCCCGGGTCCAATTGATGATTTTCATCTTTAGAGAAAATATTCATCGCGACCGTGTTTTCGAACAACGAGCACGTAATGTCCTATTTGTCTGATAGCCTCGTCAAAACCATTCACCACCTCGGAGAAGATAACGTCTTTATTTCCATTCTCGAGAGTGAAATCTGGGTCCAGTTTCTAGCACTCCCCGAACAGCTTGATGATAAATTAGCCGCCATGGACCTCGCGAGGCGCATCTTGGTGCGAGATTCGGCGTTCCCGAAGCCGCAGGACATGGGCGGCAATCATCGCATCGATTTCCTCTCCGCTCTTCGTAATCGCGTTCTCGAACCCTTGGTTGAGAATGGCGGATACGACAAGGTCTTGTTTTCAAACGATATTTATATCGAAGCCGAATCGATCATCGACCTTGTCGAGACCGCTAACGGTGATTACGACATGGTATGCAGAATGGATTTCGGTCAGTGGGGGTAAGTTTGATCACAATCCCCCTTTTCTTATGGCATACATTGATGCGATTTGCTCAAGGGCATACGATATGCGGGTTTTGCGTGATAAACTAGGGAGACTCACCAACGGAATGCACGCTCGTTTCTCCTCTTTTTTCCTGTCGTCGTCGACCAGCCAGAAGTTCATTTGCCCGCCAGATGGCCCTACTTTTCCGACTATGATGCATACGAGGCACTCTAGACTGAATCACCAGTCCTTTTATTTTCACGTTGGAACGGCATCGTTATCTTCCAAGCCGATCCCATCCATCCATCTATGGTCCAATCGAACACTCAGAAGATCCCCTACCCTTCGAACTCCCACATACGCACCCAGCTGCCACCTATGTGTTTCCTGTAGGTTTACAGGGAGAATGCTTCTCCTCAGAATGTTTCCTCTTGCCATATGATTTCAGACGGCTCTTTAACATGCAACAGATTTATCTCAGCTCCCGTGTTGTCGTGGCGTATGACTGGCGGTGCGTATTGAACATGTTCTTTTGATGATCCCATTCGCCTCTCGTTGTCTCTTAGAGACTGACCCTTTCAAGTTGGTCTTCCTCTATTCAAGTTCTTGTAGGTTTTACTTGTATTTCAAGTGGTGGATAGAGAAGGTGTATCATGGGGCTTGGATTAACCAGGCCGTGAACGTCGTTGGTAATAATCGCCGCGTCTGAAATTGGGATGGAGGAAATTGTTGTTGACATACGCTAGGTTTCGTACATTTACAACTAGCTTACCTTCTTTAGTATCT
The DNA here is from genome assembly GCA_038094135.1 of Spongiforma cf. squarepantsii. Classification (NCBI taxonomy): domain Eukaryota; kingdom Fungi; phylum Basidiomycota; class Agaricomycetes; order Boletales; family Boletaceae; genus Spongiforma; species Spongiforma cf. squarepantsii. Next base: position 8,091 of record JBBPTK010000475.1, read on the forward strand.
CATTCCCACCTTTCGTCGTTCATTATTTTCTCGCTTAGTTCGTCGCATCCCTCAGTCGTTTCACTACGTTCGACTGAGGTATGCACTCATCTACACTCGTTTGTTACTTATACTAACGTGTACCGTAGCTCACTATTCGTTAGGTACACAATACAGTCGTTTCACTACGTTCGACTGAGCTCACTATTTGTTAATTGTTTCCAGTGGTAAAAAAGACGTTTTCTGAGTCGTTGGGGGACCGTCTCCTTGTCACTCTTTTACTCGTCATCTTACAATAACTGTACATAGTATGTAAACACCTCTCTGGATAAATACTTTGTTGTGAAAGACCAAGTGAAATGTGCAGTCATGATAAATACAACAGATAAAAGATCCAACACCACAGAATATCTAGTTCACTATGTGTATTTTGTTTCATCCATGTTATGTGGCATTAGCCAGTTCCTCAGGCTCATCCACACTAATAGAGTCCACCAATGTATCCTCCTTCAGCTGCTTAATAAGTATCATGGCCTCCTTGTAGCATTCTATGGGTGCCCAGCCTTCCAAGTCAACACCCACTGAGCTAAGCAGCTCTGGAAACAAATTGGCATTTGCATGTTCTTCACCCAACTTCATCATCTTGGATACATCCTTGGTGTAGAATTGTCAAAACCATACAAAAGGTGATATCTCCAGACATGGTCTGATAGGAGTTCCGAGGGTACAGAGGTGGATAGTCCAGAGATGGGGGTTCCGAGGTTCTGATATGGAGGTAGGTGTGGAGTGAGGACTTCGGCGCAGGACTTATGTGTCACGCCCTTGTCAAATCACTGGGTCCTCGTATTTTGAAGGAGGATTGGAGATCGGAGGATAAGGAGGTTGATTAGGTTAAGTAGACAAGATATACATGCTGAGGGGTTTGTAAGGAACATATGGAGGTTTATATACGGAGGTTTGTATCGGAGTTTGTAATAAGGAATGGAGATGATCAGTAAGAAGTTACTAATGCTATGCAGAGGGAACGTGGGATTGGTAATCGTAATGGAACTACAGAGTTCCTAAGCGGAGGCTGTGGGATAATACAAGGAGGTACGTAAAAGGAAAGGCGGAGGCAGTGAGACAGAGATCCGAAAGGAGATGGGAACTCCTATAGGGATTTTATTGGAGATGATATGGAGGGGATCGGAGATGATATGGAGGGGACTGGAGGGTGATCAGAGGTGATCGGAAAAGGTGTTGGGCCATTGGGTATGGATATGACAAGAATACAAAAGGACATGGTGAGCTTCCAGGCCCCATAAGTGTTTTCCATTTCCATTTCTTGTATCAACACATACTTCAGCTTGAAGGGTTCTTCCTTCCATGTGTTACTAGCATAGTCAAAGAGATAACAGCAGAGCCAATTCACAGAGTCTGACAATGCCACATAATGAAGCATGTTGTATTGTTCTGTGTTTTTAAGGTAGTGGTAACAAAGCAAGTGGTGACAGTTGACATCCTCCCATTGGTATTGGTGGATTTCATTCAAGTGGTCATTTTCCAAAGTCTGCAGTGGTACAGGCTCCATCATAGTAATAGGATTACTGTAGTCTGTTGAGAATATGATTACATTGGTTAAATATACATAAGTTTCACTTTTATTCTCTTCCAATCATATGCTATTCATCTTTATATAGACTATCAGTCTAGACCTGGTCACATGACCAATTACATAATCATCTAGAACATTCTACATAATGTTAAGGTTCTAGACCATGACATCATAGATAAGGATGAGTCATTATTTCAAATTCCTGACTCATCCAGATAAGAGCTATCAATCCTATTGGATAATATTCTTATCTCCACCCTTATTTCAAATATACTACTTATAGATACTATATAGTACACATGTACAAAGAAGGAAGAGTAGTATATAAACCAGGAACTATCTCTCTGGTACAATAATGAGTTTTACTCATTCTTAACTTCCAACTCCCATCTAAGCCTAATAAGCTTACACTGCTACTCTTACCAAGAGTATAAAGAGACATATTTGTTTTCCTATCAATCAAGTAAGCAGAGTTTGTCCCTCTACTTGTTCCCTTCTTTGTTTCTGTGCTAGAGGATATCCATCAAGGATTCCTTTATAGTTCTGCAGCTCTTGAGGTACATTAGCAAGGAGAAATTGGGGTAAAATCAAGGTGTGTTGCCAGTTAGTCAGGCCAACAACATGCAAGTCAGAGTCTAATGACCTGAAAATGATGATATTACTTGGATGGCAAATGCAGAAATGACTAAGACCAAACACAAGATTCCTGGAAATAAGTGATGATACAATGAAAAGATATTGAGATAGGTTCTCAACGGCAGCTGTTCCTAGTACTAAGTGTTTTAAAGTGCAGTCTGGTCCAGTCTTTTGCCTTTTTGGGGCTAAACTGGACACTGGTTTTGGAAATTTCCTAATATGAAAAAAACTAGACCAAGACTAAAAAAGACTGATTTTTTGAAAGCCAATAATTAGTACTCATTAATATCTTCCTATCTATTTTTTATTAATATAAATTAGTTAAGAAATGGCTGAGATATGATTATTTTACATAAGTTTATATGTTATTTTATGCACTCAGAAATATTGAGGACTGCAGAACATTACAATATGATTGGAAAGCTTAGTGGTGGATGTACCAGAGATAGTACATGCCCCTATCTTGAATCTGACCTACTAAGCTCATTGATCAGACTGGATCTGCCTGAGACATGACCAATCTCAGCCCATATGTTAGTAAAACAATAATTACTGTAGTCTCATAAAATTGAAATGATTCCTAAAATAGTGGAAATATTTTGGTAGATGGGGGTCAAATAGATTCCAATAAGGGGCCCTTATCCAATCCAGTTAAGACTGGTTTTTTATCAGTCTTTGATTTTTCCTGATCTGAAAAGACTAAGACTAATCTTTTCTGTAACTGGACAAGACTTTAAACACTAAGGAAAAGTGTACAGTTGAGGACACCAAAAGCCTGCTTATTTTCTACAGAAAGAAGCTGAGTTTTTTTAGCACAAAGTAAGGCCAGATTTGAACTCAGGAAGCTAAAAGAAGCTGAAAAACACTGGTCCTGAATTTTTCCCATTGAATGGTGAGCTACTCAGCTGCAGTTTCAGGATCAGGGTCAGAGTTTTCTCAGTCTGAATCACAATGTTCCAAGTGTTTGGTTTTGGCTTCAATACTGATGTCACTGACCACTGCTGATTTTGCAGTCATGTTGTGTTTCTTTGTTTCCTCTTTGGGCAACCTCCAGGCATTAGCACTAGTACTTATGAGTTTTACCTCATTTCTGATGACTCTGATATTTATTTCTTCATGGAATCACAAACAGCTTGCCAAAAGGAGTTGTTTGCATATTTTTGTAGATTTTTACCAATTTTTTTGGGGTGATGGTCACTGAACCCCAAGTATTTTGGCAATCCACTCATGCAATCATGTAGCAGACATGTGTACAATCAATGTTATACAGTTTTTATTCATTAGGAATGTATTGTGATGTCAGGAAAACTCATTGTCTAAACATGCAGACTTTCAGTGTCCTCAACTGTACCTGTGTCACAGAAAGTGTAGCAAAAGTGTAGAAAAAAGTGTAGAAACAGTGTAGGGAAAGTGTGGAGAAAAGTCCACCAACATGTAAACAAAGTATAGGGAAAGCATAGAACAAAGTGTAGCAAAGTGAAGAAAAAAGCATACCAGAAGTATGGAAACAGTGTAGGGAAAGTATGAAGAAAAGTCTACCAAAGTGTAAAAGAAGTGTAGGGAAGATGTAAGAAAAAGTGTAGCAAAGTCTACAAAAAAGTATATCAAAAGTATAGAAACAGTGTAGGGAAAGTGTGGAGAAAAGTGTACCAAAGTGTACCAAAGTGTAGTAAAAATGTGAACACAAGTGTTATAGTCCAAGTCAAGATGAGAGATTGTGTTGTCAATGAATCCTATTTTTCTTTCATTCCTCTTGACCCATTATTATCCTTCTCACATGCAACAGCTACTCATGTTAACTTTTAACTCATTCTGGAGTTCCAATATTCCAGTTCCCACACTTCTGGAAGTGCTTCTGTCCATTCCAGAATACTTTCCCATGCTTCCAGAATTCTGGAAGAACAGAAGAATGGAATGTTTCTTTCACTATTATTTCCACTTGTATTGTTACTAACATGAGTCTTTCCTCTTCTGGTTGGTTCCAGACTCATGTTAGCTCCACTTCCCATTTCCAGTCTTCATGTTTATTTCCATAACCAGCCTTGGTCCATGTCCTTCAATCATACTATAAAAACCCTTGTACCTAGTAGAGATACTGTAAGCTAGTTCTATGCAATACCAGCATTGTTACTAGTCCCTCAAGTCCCCTAGTGTGAGATAGAGAGATCCACTTGCTCCTCAGCTTTACCTTATGTAGCTTGACATGACTCTTCATGAGATCCTCACTAAGGCTGTGTGCTGAGTTCAACAATGCTACACATAACAACAAGTGTACCAATAAGTTCAGGAAAGTGTTTCAGATGTACACAAAAGTGTACCAAAGTGTATCGAAAATGCAGACAAGGGTCTACCAACAAGTCTATCCAAGTGTGCCAGAGTGTAGTAAAAAAAAGTGTATCAAAGTGTACAAAAAGTGTAGTAAATGTGGTGTTAACACTTTTAGTACTGTCTGTACACTTTATTTAAACTTCTAGTACATTAAAAAAATGCCTAAGTCAAAAATTTCAAAAAAATGTGATTTAGTGGACACTAAAACTGCCTCTTGTGCCTCAGGGCAAACCAGGCCAAACAAATGGCCAAAACTACCAAGAGGGGGAACACAACCAATACTTTTGGTAGTCATCCTTACCTTAGCTATACTTCTTAATGCACAACAAATAACTATGTTTGAGACTACTTTTTTGTTGCATTGATAGTGTTGTCATTAGGATAACTGTTGTCTCTGACTTCAGACTTTTGTCCACATTTTTGGTACACTTTGTCCACATTTTTGGCACACTTTGTACATTCTTTAAGGATGCTTGTGTACACTTTTTGGTACACTTTGTCTGCTTTTTTGGTAAACTTCTGTACACTTTCTGAGTACACTTTTTGGTACACTTTTGTACACTTTCTTATTACACTTTTTGTAATACTACACTGTTGTATCCTTCACTATACTTTTGTACACTTTGTAGTTTTAGAGTGCAAACCATCACTAGTTGATTGAGTAATATAATACAGATGTACAAAATGTACAAATGTATGGTCATCTACAAAGTGTAGTAGTGTACAACAATGTATAAGAATGCATATAAAGGTCTAATAACAAAATATTTAAAGTGCATGAAAAGAACATATGTATGAATGTGTGTCTAGTAAACAAGCATTCTAAAAGAGTAAGAATGTATATGAAAGTGGAACAAGAATATGTATATGAAAGTATAGTGAAAAAGTGTCAAAGGTGAATCATATCATTCATAATTTGGCTAATTTTATATGAGTATTGTTTGTGATTAAATACAAATTCTCTTAGAAAAGATTGCTATTACATTATATGTATACAGGAAATTATATGATATATTAGTGGAAATTTGTTGAGGTTTGTAGATATTCTTGATAATAATCATGGGAGGCTAAAAATTCCAAGATAATTTGAAGAATTGGAGAAATTAGAAGAATTACAATATATTACCTATATATTTCCAGGAATTAACAGTAGGAGGTTTTTTCTAATAATAGAGATAGTTCAACATGTCAAGGATACTTTCCACTGATGATGAATAGCTGAAATCCAGCAATTGAGCTGTGTAGTTTGCTTAACAAGTACATTGTTCTATCTAATAACTATCATATTCCATTTTGTAACCTGATATTTACTAAGAATGAAACAAGGCTCCAATAGTGGCTCAAGTCCTTCTATAAACTGAAAAGAAAAAAGGAAAAACAACTCTGAGTCTAACTGTCCAAGAGCCCTTGATGGACCTCATGGCCCCCTCAAGGCCTTCCTCAACATCTTCTTTTGTTCTGTCCTTCTTTACATACATTCTTGCTATGATACTACAGTATTTGCACCCTTTTCACTGTGCACTCTAGTCCAGTTCTTCACAGCATGTGGAACATCTTGGCCAGTATTTGGCATCAGGTTGAATTTGTGGAAATCGCACCCTCTTCTAATTACCCCACCATATTCAAATCACATGCCAAATTTGATTTGCTGGGCTTGTGTTTGAGGATATATGGTACCTCTATGAGGCATGGTTGGTGTTGCAAACTTGCTCCAGATGTTTTTTCTGAGGATCACAGTCAAAAATTTGTTCAAGAGCTTTGATTATAATATTAATGTCAGTATATGACTATGATGGATCCAGAGGAAATTACACACCATCATAGTAATTGTTACATATACTCATCTATAAAGTCACCAATGATGATAGTGATTCTATGCCAGTTCTTCATATCTTCATTTAAAATCAGTGAACATGACCTTGGCAAGGATCACTAACACACATTTTACTATACTATTTACTAGATTTATTTACTACACCATTTACTACACTACTCACCATGCTAGATACAAATTGAAGAAAGAATAGTGTAGGAAAAATGTGAAAAGATACTTTCTGAACTATAAATAGATATAAATAGTCTGCATTTGGAAGCATAATTTGCATCACTTCAAGCCTGCTTACATAAGCCTCCTCAGATGAACTTTTCCACCCTTTAATTACTCATCCAAATTTCCTGATTTTAGCACACTTTGTGCAGAACATGTCTTTTTCACTACACTTGTTCACTACACTTTTGGTACACTTTTTGGTACACTTTTTGGTACACTTTTTCCTACACTTTGTCACTTTTTACTAGTTATGTGACTGCAATCTACATTGTATCTGAGACAATTCAATT
>JBBPTK010000477.1:0-14951 GCA_038094135.1 Spongiforma cf. squarepantsii
GCGACAGTGCCCTCGCACATGACATACACGAAGTCATCTGGGTTGATACTCGTGAGGTCATGTGTGATCACAATTGTCGTTTTCTTGACGCGTGAGCGCCATGCTCGGATGGCTGCAGTCGTTAGAATGCGTGTCGGAGGGTCCAATGCCGACGTCGATTCATCTACACGTGTATCGTAAGCAAGCTGTTAAATGAAATAGGCGAAAACTCACCCAAAATAAGGACCTCTGGATCCCGTATTCTTGCTCTCGCGATCGCCAAACGCTGCTTCATACCGCCACTCAACACAATACCACCTTCGATATCACCGTTCTCCCCACTTCCCGCCAGAACGGTGCCGTACCCTGCCTCAAGCCCAGAGACCCAACCTTCCAACATCGCAAGTCGACACGCTTCCTCTACTTCTGTTCGAGTGACCTCTTCGACGGACCGACCACTTCCGACGGCACCAAGAGCAACATTCCAATGGATAGAGCCCCTGAAAACTTGCGCACCAACGCCTGCTGAGCCTTGTGTGACGCCAGCGACATGTCTTCGGACCCAAGCAGTATCGAGGTATCGTAGATCTTGTTCGTCGAGCAGTGCCTCACCCTTTCCAAGGTCCGGAGTGTAGTAACCAAGTAAAATGGATCCGATAGTGGATTTTCCGCATCCCGAAGGACCGACGATGAATGTTGTTTCATGAGAAGGAAGGAACATATCCACGCCGGATAGAACAGGTACAGTTGGACGTGTAGGGTAGGAAAAGGTAAGATTGGTGAGCATGAAATCACCTGAGAAAGTGCTGGGAGTAATCCGGCGGAGGGGTTGCGCCTTACGGTGTTTGGCAACAACAGTGGCTGGAATTTGTCGAGAAGAAGAGATGATCGTGGCAAGTTCAGCTGCTGCCATCTTGCCTTTGGCCAATACGACCAAAAGGGGAACCATCATCTGCAAGTTGCTCGTCGCGATTAGACATGCCCAAAAGACACTCATAACGTCACCGGGCTTGTTCTTGCCTTTGAGCACCAGGTGTGCACCGAACCAGAACCCCTGAACAAACATGGCCATCGTCACGAATTGGGTTGAACCAGCCGTGACACCCCATACGGCACCAAGTGATTGAACAGCAACCGCCACACGCGTAAGAAGTGCATGTTCATAGGAGGCTGCATTGGCTGCCTTGACCGCGCCAATATTTGATGCGACGCGAGAGACAAGAGAAGCTGCGCGAGCGATAAGTGATTGTTCTTGTGCAAGACGCGGCGTCGCAACGGCTTGAGAGAATCCTTGGATGAGGATCAAGAAAGGAACGGCAGAGAGAATAACAAGGGTCAGCAGAGGTGACCATACAAATGCAAGAACGAGAGCCGTTATGGTTGTAGTTAAATATTGAATAAATTGGCCAGCTGCAAGGGAAGAAGCGGCGCGGACATCGTCGGTTTCCCTATCCAACGGATGAATAGGACAGACGGGAGAGAGGCACAAAGGAAACTTACCTGGCAAACTTGGCCATGAGACCGCCAGCGCCAACGGGAGTCCCGTCGCCACCCATGTCCTGCACGTCAGTAGGATGGTCGCTGCCCATTTGCCTATCGAACCATTCCATTCGGTTGTGCACGACGGCATGGTAAACTCTCCTTCGTAATTCAATGACGTTCCACTCGCCGGTCCATATCCATAGACTACTTGTGACGCTGCTCATGACAAGGGCACCTAAACCAAGAGCTAGGAGTTCCAGTGCAGCGAGGCCGACGCCATGGAGGAGGGCATCCTTTGCTGCTTGTGACGGATGTGGAGCAAGGGGGAAAGCGGCGAATGAGTTGAAGGACTGGCCGACAACATAGGTCATGAAAGGGGCGATGCCACCCGCTGCAATGGATGATACGACAGCGGGCGCGAGTAAAACGAGCTTTCGCCTAGGGGTGAGGAACGAGAAGAGTAGTTTGAATGTCGGTGCGGGTGGGGGTGCGGGAGCGACAGGAATGTCATGGACAGACATGGTTGGGGAAGAAGGGACAGCATCTGAGTCGTGTTGCTTGATGTCAATGGTAGTGGTGGAAGAAAGGGTGGATGCTCGCTCAGATAGCTCCGGATTGGAGTTGATTTCCAGTGGGTCGTGGTTGTTCATCGTTGTCGCGGACGACGACGAGCAACTTCTATCGGTGGTGGTGAGATAGAAAGAGAAGGAAGGAGAGAATAATAAAAGTGACCTTTCACCAAGTTCACGCCGCTCATTTTTGTTTTCACTGAAAGGGAGATCAGTTATTGTCCTCTTCCTTTGTCGTACCCACGTGGAAAGACAATAAGATACATGATGATGTAATTTGACCAAAAAAGGAAATCAGAGTCATCACGTCGTTTGAATCCGTCTAACAATGGAGGCCGTCTTCATTAATTTTTATCTTCATCTGATAGTGACTCGCACTTCAAAACACGTCAGAACGACCGCACCATTCGGTATTATGACGACTAGGTTATTTGAACAATACTCCAAGAAAAATTCTAACATATACTCGATCTCTTCAACCACAGTGCTGTCGGAAATCCTTGTAAAAAAACATAATAGCCGGAGATCAGAGTCGCTATATGCTCAACCGTTCGTGAATTGGCCGGCAAGGTTGCCGCAGCATTGCATGCAAAAGTTAATGGCGTAGAAAAAGGTACGCGTGTAACTAATACCAGCAGTAACACTAATATGATCGCCGACATTACTCGGACTAGGCTGCGCAGTACCCGGCTTCTGGAAGAACTATTGTGGCACGCAAGGTTCATTCCTGGCGAACAATGCCGACTTCCAGCTCAAACCCGATTTACGGCACCGTCGGACCTCCGAAAAAGACAATAGACCAAGTTTGGAACTAATATACAGTACCATCCTGGGGGGACCATTATTCGGCCCGTTGGTCCAGAACATACCGCACGAACGCGGAACTAATGAAATATCTTTCGGTAAGGATATATGCCTAGCTTCCATCATGTAATAATTCAATCTCTTCCTCTTTTATGTTTATTTTCGAGTTTTTTTTTGCAGGGCACTCTTCCGAAGTTCAGAATCAGACGGCGGATAACCGTCATCGCAGTGCATGTTGACAGAATGGTTTCCTGGTCCGCGTGAGAATACCCGTTGAACACCACCGCTGCAAGAGTAGCACAAACATCACCGATCATGGTCAGACGTTGAACGGCGCCCCCACTACGGTCTAGGGTTTGCATCATGCACTGTGATTCCAATGTTCATAGCCAGTAATGATACAAAACGTCGAGTCTGACCGTCTAGTCGTTGTGATAATTGCATTCACTTCAAAGAGATGGATGGTGCCATGATATCGAGCAGTGAGCGGGTACACTATGCTGTAGAAAATTTCGTTTTCGACATTGGCACATGTAACTCGGGTGAGAAGGGAAACCGCAGAACACATTGTGACAACCGCAAGGCATCGCACTACCATGCATAGATCAGACAAATTTGAGCGGGGATCAGTGACACCGTGACTTGCAGTATTTGTCCTTGAATAATCAATACTTCATTCCATCACCTGACGGGTTCACATCATCATAAAGGATGCCTCGACTCGGTTTGCGTAAATACAACTAAAGAGACTACGGCCACGACCTATTCAGTGGGCTATTCGTCTGTGCCACTGCTGAGTTTCCCTGATCTCGTCCAACAGCCAGATCTGGTTGTTGCCAGTACGCACATGCACCACGATTTGGGTGCCATCAACCGGGTTGGCTGTCCAGAGATCGACGAACAGACCTAGGGCGGACATTGGCGTGAATCTACCCGATTTCCGGACTAGCAATAAAAGGGGAGCATTTCCAGAGACTCTGGTCAGTTCAAAATGGAGAATTGTACAGCAAACCAACTCACAGTGCCGCAGGAGCCACGTAGTCCACGTCAACAGCGGTCCAGACGAACGGAACTGAATCACATCTGAGCTGTTTGTCTGGGACAATACCATCAACAATGGCAACGTATTGATCAACATCCGCAGATTTAACGAAGTACAAGCCGGGACCTGCGGGTTGGAATAACCACTAAGCGTACACGTCAGCAATCGCGCGGCTGCTCATAATCAATACGGTCTAGAGACCGAGTGTAAAAGTGACAACACATACTTTCTGGCCTTCGCCTTCTATAAATTGGTTACCAACGACTATCGAGCATTTGGTAAGCATTGCAAATCCACAAAAATGATAAGAAACTCAACATACTGGAGATGTGATCGTTGATGGAGCGAGTAAGGTGTGTACCAGTTTCAAGGTTACGAATACAGTATTTGGTGTCAACTTCGATCTTGACCATGGTGAAAATGAGTGAATTTCTTGGGATGAAGGTTTGACATGGCGTGTTTTATACTCGAGAGGGTGGTGGGAACCGTCGATTTGCGAAAATACCAAAAAGATAGAGGAATTCTATCTGATTCCAATACACTGGTGAAAGTTCCTGTATACCAGTGCGCTTAACGTTGCTTGTTCCTCTTTGCAGGCACTGTGCCTGCGCCCGCATGTCAACACCCTAAGATGCATGCAAAATATTTCATGCAAAGAGAATTCTGAATGACGGAATTATGTAAAATTGAAACGTACAGTGGATGTCATGTTTGACGAATCACTGGTATCAATGACCATGACTGCCTGACTTTTCCTGTGCTGAGGTGGGAAGTCAGGCATTAACCATCTATCAGTGCTGTATGAGCGTATTTTATTGCTAGCTAGCGCGGTTACTCCAGAATCGTTGAGCACCGAGTCTAGTACCAGGTACGTTCGGAGGTTACTCACCAATTCGTAAAGCTTACAACATAGGGGGCTTCGAAGGACAGACCAGAAAGCGAGCAGTCAGTATGGGCAACTTAGATGTATTTCTCATTGGTGATTCAATGGATTTATGCAACGAGTTACTACCAAGTTGAAGGTTTTGCACAAGTCAACAGCAAACTTTTGGTGCGGTCGGATGTAACTATCATCGATGTATGCTTCGATAGCAGTTTGATAGACTCCTAGGAATTCATGTAAGGAACGTAACGCATGAAATGACACAGTGAATAGCCTAAGGTAGCGGTTGTTCGTAATGCTCGTTCTAGATTCTGTAAGTTCCGAACGAGCTGCAACTTACAAAGTTGCGACCAAAGTTCACATGGAACCATGCCCTGTGTCGACGGCGATTCGTCTGCCAGTGACACAGCGAAGAATCGAGGTGCGTACTGCAGAAATGAGATCTCGGCGGTTCCAAGAATTGGGTTAGGTCATCCTGTCTACAGACTTCTCACGTATTATGTATTCATGGTCCGGGCCAGGGCATACCCTCGGGCTCATGTTGAATGCTTTGTGTTAACTCATCATCATGCCATTTGTTCAGTAGGACAACCAATCTCAGGGTTTGGCAGGACAGCATTCGACCATCAATGGTGATCCGAACTTGGTCGGGTCATGGTCTATAATACTATATTCCCGCGTAAGGAACGAAATCGGAAATACACCCGGATCTAAAAGTAGGTGCAAGCTACTGTATCTGTGGTAGATTGTGCTTATGATAATTATAAGTGCTAATATCGGGGACGAGTCTCTACGGAAACATTTCAGGAAAGTATTCGTTGGATATGTGGTTTACCGTGTTAGATTCGGTCCTTCAAGTTTTGGTCTAGAATATGTCGGACTCGGATATTATTTTTCCATGTCCCGTGTATTTTCTTGATTGTCATGTGGCAATCGAATCAAAGCCGTCGTTGCTTCGTCCGTCCACCTGATAGTCTATCGCTTGGGCTGGACCAAGTCATTGTTGTAAGTTGTAACCGCAACTTGCCCGCCGTCGACCTCGAAATTGTTCTACGAAACTTGAAGAAACGAGACCATTGGAACTGTGTATGCCGAGACTGACAAGGCGTATGGGCACCATGAGTGACAGTGGCTCCCTGGACTCGGACTCGACGTCCTTTATCAGAGCCATAACTTTCCCTCAGGCCAAGGTTCTCGGAACAAAATGATTACCTTGTGAGAATTCGCTGCATCGTGCTTCTCATTATCAACATCGAAAACGGGAACACGTGGAAACTTGGATCCACCCGAGATCTCATCACATCCGCACTGAACTTGGAGGTGCCATGATACCAAGGCACCACATTCACATCTTGGGCAATTGGGTTCACGCGTTATTTTAAGAGGGAAGCTAATAAAGGTCGGTATCCTGCGTTATGCTCTATTCCGCCTCGACTTTAAACCTCTGAAGGCTCACGGCGGACACATCGTCTGTAGAGTAGAGTTAAACTATATACATAGATACGAAACGAAAAGAATGTTTTACCTCCGGTCGATGTCGTACGAGACTGGAGGGAGGCCACGGCATATTACTTTGGGATCTGGATTTGGTTAGGAGGGTTGGGGCTTATCCGAATCGACTAAGGTGATCTGGCAAGTTACTAAATGGATAATATAGCATCTTCATGGCTTTTGAAGCAGAATCGATCAGAAGCATTCTCCACTTGCACTCACTCTGTATGGATCTATGACAAAGGATCTGAACTCCACATTTAATATCCTACAAAACGATCATGATGCCTATTAAGCTGAAGGAGAATCTACACGGCTGGCGCCGTTCTTTGAAGTATTATGAACCGCCTCCATCTGTGATAGCTCGCACCATACCCTACTATCTATCCGAGGACCGCTCCAAGATCTTGAGCGACGTTGCGAACGTAAAAAATCACTATCGACTTGCACTACGCTGGATGTAGTCCGATACCCCTTCAAACTGAGCACGAGGCGGGGGTAAATCACAAAAGGGATGGTGTTGCAATACAGGGTGGCCACCGACTGGTAGAGCGTCTGGTGCGCGGGACGGCGTCATCAGTCATCCATGGATCGTTGTATCAATGACATACCGAGGTCGACAGCAATAGTGCCATCTGCAATCCCTTGTAGGTCAAATTCCTGAGAGGAAAAGTTCCATGTAAGCACCGGTGATGATACCGTCAGAAGGACTTTTTTTGCGTACAGAAGAAAATAGAGTGCGCTGTGTTCCAAGAGTATCGTCATATATCGATTGATGCGCTGCCTTCCCAGCATTTTCCTCATCTCGATGGTATGGATGGCAAATCGGTAAATAACCAGAGCCATGAGCAGCACATCAAACAGCACCCCAGGGATACTGTCGTAGACAGGAATCGTCGGGTTGCGGGCATATTGGACGTTGCAAATGGTTACGTCGACAATAGTAGGGTTCGTGGCTAAATGCAAAACAAAGTCAATGTAAAACCCCAAAGCTGAGTAGGGATACGTACTGACGGAACCACTATGTGGACCTATCCATAAGAAAACGATGACGATGTTATTGGCTGTGACAAGAAAGTACAGAAAAGATAAGATGTATATTATCATTTTCGGTTGGTTGAACATGACTGAAACACGAATAATCATGATCGCTATGTGCAGGTTGTGAACTGGCACCGTCAACATAAACGCAAAGGGTCACGAACCGTGCATTGCAATGAAGTAGGTCATGCAAACCCATTGGAGAACCTGGTCCATGACTACACCTAAGAGGAAGCTTCATTCTTGGACGACAACAGGAGAGCATGGATACATACATCTAATTCCCGCAAGATGAAACGTTACTGTAAGCTCCTGCATGCAGCCAACAGGAGCCGTACTTACGCCTAGATCTGGTAAGTTAACACAGGCTTCAGTGTGAAACAGCTCGGGGACTGACCAATTCAGACATGTAGAAGATGCCAAGACCCGTACCTATCAGAGACATGATACATCCATTCTCGGGGAGGGTAGGCACCACCCATACCTAATCCGGAGATACTATCCCTCGCATGAAAACTACGTCACTTATTTGAACTTTCAGACATACATCGCGAGTGCAAGACCGACATATCGTGCCTACCGGCGGAACATAGGTTAAAACCAGCACCAATCACGAATATATTGACGTTACCACTATGAAAAGTGTGGACATCGTGGACCAAGGCTTCATCTAAAAGAAGTTGACCTAAATTCTTCCTGTGTCAAAGGTGTTCCGTACCCATATCAATTCTACCTTTGCAAGGTTAGACTAATGACGCCAGGAAAGTTAGGCCATCTCTACTCACTTCGCGTGAAAAGGTGAGGGCTGTCAAGATACGACTGAGAGGAGGCAGGAAAAAGAAACCTGAAAGGCGTACAATAATCATAACAGACTGCTGTGGCCGCAGCAACTGTATCAAGAGCAGGTCAGTGAAAGGTAATGATTACACCCCGTGAACACTCACCGCAGATATAATCGAGAGATCGAAGACTCCGCAAAGTCGCGACCGCCGAAGACATGCCAGCACAAAATTATGAAGGGAAAGTTAGATAAGGATCCTAATTGAAAAATGATGTCCAGCTATATGAGAGAGAACCGCGTTTCTATTTTCGTCTGCGGCACTGTGGTCGCAAACTACGGGAAGAAGTTGGTAACCAACAACCACATGCTTGGGAGTTCCAATGAGCGAAGATAAAGCATACACAACGTGTTTTGTTAGTCTTCGAGACATACTGTGGGAATCGGGATAGCGGCTAGCATATGGTTTCACAGGACGTCCGGATCTTTTACCACCGAACACAGTTACGGATAACTCCCTAGTCCAGAATGTCATAGTAAACGGGGATGGTTTTCAGCGCTTGAGTGTTTTCACTACCATGCGATACCATAGTGGAAGTTGAAGAAATCAGATAACAACCCGCGTGCAAGCTCTGGGTGAAAATGGGCTTTCGACCCACCTTAGACTAATATAGAACCGATCGGTAAGACCAAAGACCACCCTCCGAAGGGAGTTCATCAAGTGGCAGTCGTAAGCGAGGGAGGTGATCTTTGCCTAATGGCTTAACGGTGGGAACGAGACGAAGTTAAATTTAAGTCTGCGGAACAGCCTGGGAGCAGCTGTATATGTTGGAGTACTAGGCACGGGGGGCGATATAAAAACACGGGCCAGGAGTCGTATCCAAATGCCGACGATAACATCGTGACGTCGACCATCCGGACCTGTCCTTGAAACATGGCCGAGGACTCGAAGAAGAAAACAATATTCTCGCAACAGAATCCCTACTTTCCTACGCATCCATATTGTCGGGGGTGCTCATAAACCTTATAAAGGGACGCTATCTACAGACACTATCGCCAGTGCATGGAGGCAATTCATTACCAGGAACAAATCTCACCTTTTCGTAGTTTACGGCGGTGATTGCCCATCATTCGATGCCGGGAGTTGTCCTGTAGTTCGGTAAGTAAGTTTGGTACTGGTCTAGTTCTAGTGTTTCTCATACGGAGATAACGAAGCATACTACCATCACATCTGGTAGCACGACCAGATAACTCAGCGATAGGACCAGAACTTCGACATGTACCAGGGTTAGTTTGTTCCTGGCACGAATTTCGACCTCTATCGCAATAAATATCACGGTTCAGGTCCAGATAACTTTCAGTCTGTCAAGAGCTGGGATCCGCGGAGCAATCAAGGAATTGGAAGATGGATGAGAGATGAATGAGACAGGGCAGGAGATTGACAGCAATAAGCAGGAATTGGGCGTACCATAGTATATAAAGATGCAAAACACGCTAACCTTCCGGAACAATCACAACATCCGCAAGGATTTGAATTTTAAGAGAAGAAATGTCGAGAGCACCTGAACGATCAAGCAACCACTCAAAAGCATTCGCTGAGCTCGATAAGACTTCCCATCAACACTCATTCATCCATCAGCTACACGACGCTACTGCTTGTCACGAAACAGGGGGAAAACGATCCTGGTAATCCGAAATGATAATAGCCTCCAACGCGTTGACCTCCCTCATAGCCATGATATTCTGAAAACACGTAAGATAAGTTCAGCGTGCATGAAGGCTGGATGTCCGACTCACATCGACCAACTCGTTCGGAGTCGTGTTAAGTGCCAACTGGCACCACCTCGCTAAGCCGGGAAGCAAACCCGCCAAGCGAATTTTGACTTCATCCTTGCTATCAGAGCCGGCCTCCGCACCTAAATCCCCCTTGCTCGATCCTATTTCTTGTACCTCCTGAACGTTTGACACGTTCACCGCGCTGACAGTGTCGACAAAAACGCGTGCACGAAGACCATCCATCAGCACCTCAGTTGCGCGATCGAGCGCGCAGACAAGGGCATGAGCGAAATCCGGTCCAGATAGATATTGACGGGTCTGTACAAGTAGCTCATTGAATTGCGGGTCAATGTCTAACGTGCTGCGTGACGTTGCAAGCGAGTCGGATACACCCACTGATTGCGTGGGCTGAAGACGCGGAACAGGATAACTCAATGGCGATTGAGATGCACGCGAGCTGAGATCGGATTCTTGGGCATGAGAGGAGGGTGGCGTAGGGAAGGCGCCAAACCGGGGCATCGGATTCTCTACCGGGATTGCAGTCGCCCGACTCGACCCGTCGTTCGTTCTGGGAGCAGTGAATGGCAGGACATCGCACTGCGCCCTGGGAGAGCGGGCAGGACTTTGTAAGCGAGAATGACCAATATTGTCGTGGATTTCGCCTTCTCGAGGTATCGAAAAAGCACCACCTTGTGCAAGCACATGAGTAGTTGTCTCCGGCGTCGGCGGCAGGAGCGATGTCATGAATCTAGAAAAAACATTCGATCGACAGAACTTCTAAATGGACTGCTAGATCACTCGCCTTTCATTCGGCTTGTTTCCTGCATCATCCGTTTCTATGCGCCGGCGTACATCCATGATGAGGGTAAATAACTCCGAGGCCGAAAGTTTGGTCTTCAGTGATACGCTAATGAAAAAACAAGACAAAGAATGTTAGCACGTGAAATTCGAGAAAGATGGGCGGGGAAGAGAACAAAACGCATATATTGGTGTCCCGCGAGCAAGGCTATGCATATGCTTGAATAAGGACATAATAAAGCTTGACTTACTCGTCGAATACACTCTCGACGCTACTCCTTACTCGTGCAGCAACATCTTTCCAGCCCACGTGTAATACCCACCAGGAAAGCGTGAGGAAACGCAACTCCGTCTCTTCAGGGACTTTATCCAGTTTTTGGTCATGTTCATCACCATCTTCATATTCACCCAAAATCCACGCAGGCAGGGTCTCTACGTTCACGAGCATGCCTATTGCCTCTCTGGTAAGGACTTCGGTCAAGGAGAAGTGTGGTACATCGTCACGTGCACGTTCGGCGCGATCAGAAGCACGAACAGAATCAATGTAGCGGCTACGACCAAGAAGATTGAGTTGAACCGCTGTGAGAAGAGAAAGTAGAGTGATCGTATACAACGTGGTCAATGTGCGTGTGAGAGCTTGAACGGAATATGTCAGATTCATGCAGCGAAAAAGAAAAGGAGCTCACCGAGTATTTTGACTTCATTCCACAGTTGACCCTTCGTTCGTGAACTTGTCGAATTTCCTGAATGTTCCAAATTATTGCTAAGGGAAGAGCTAGCTGAGGTGATCGAGTCTGAGAGCTGTGCAGGGATGTGCGGTGGTGAGAGGGGCCCTTGAGAAGCTGATACATTTTCCACCCAGCTGGCAGATACTGCCGAGACGCGATCACCGTCTAGCCCAAAGCCCGAATAGGAGGAAAAGGAAGTAGAACCAGCATCCGAATGTACATCGGAGACCGAGCTCACAGATTGTGAGCGTGGCTGATTTTGAGGTGGATGAAGTGTACGAGAGCGAGAGGCACGCGACATGGATTGTAGTTCATTCGTGAGAGCCTCGACGTCCATGTCTTCGAGGACCTGGGAAGCCAGGGTGGGAATGAGGGCCATTATTGTGAAGCATACATCGTCATGAGTCGATTGGAATCTGCGGCGAAGGCTATTCACAGCGAGCAACCACAAGCGAATGAGATGGTAAAGAGGATTTAAAGAAAAAGAGACACACTTCTCCCTGGCGAGCTTGTTCCTGAACATCTTGTCCTTCATCTCCTCCAATCTATCGGTGACATAGGAGCTGAGAACGTAGGAACCACAGAAAAGTACGGCAGTCTTGACGAAGCCCCGACGCCGTTCGTGGACATATCGT
This sequence comes from Spongiforma cf. squarepantsii, assembly GCA_038094135.1. Lineage (NCBI taxonomy): Eukaryota > Fungi > Basidiomycota > Agaricomycetes > Boletales > Boletaceae > Spongiforma > Spongiforma cf. squarepantsii. The sequence continues at coordinate 12,007 of JBBPTK010000477.1, forward strand.
TGTATCGTGCCCCACATCGAGCACGTCTTGGACAGCTCGCCTCTTTGGCATGTGCATGTTGGGAACGCATATATTACGTAAGTATATCTAAATCACATGACCACTCTGCAAATTCGTAGTGTGCTTTGAGCGCATCATCTTCGCGCCGCCCAATGATCCTGTAGTAAGTATCTCGGCATACCTGCCGCCAGAGATTCGCCCTGACTAGATACAGTAAAGTCGTGGTATAGGCCTGCGACTCCAGCAAAGAAAGTGGCCATGAGCGAGACGTGCTCTTCCTTGATGCCACAATCGACAACCTTGATTTGAAGCGTGGTACACGAGGCTTTCAACCTAAGATTCGGTGGAAACCCAGATGATGGGCGATAGCCATGCGGATTGATAGGAAGAACAAAATAGCTGAGCGACGGACATGTCAGCAAAATCTAGAACAGTCTGTCCGGTATAAATCCGTGGAATGCTTCAAAAGAACTCCAGCCCACAGAATCGTTAACGGCGAGATGTTCTACGAGGGACCATGGTCATACCAAATCCAGCGGCCGGCCATCAGTGAGGTCACGTTCTAATTGATTTCAGCTGTATAAGACGGAGGTTTGAGAATGCCATCATTGACCGCAACGCATCAATCGTGAACAAAGGACGCGAGCCCAGGGCGGTGCTAGTAGTCCTATTCGAGATAAGTGATTTTTCCACTCGCAGGTGTGTGATTAAGTGGCTGCTGCAATATATCTGAATAACGGTCAGCAACCAACCAACACCTCCGGGTAGACATCTGATGGAGCCCCCAACATCAACTTCCGAGATCATTGGCAGTTTGACATGAGCGGGTTACTTCAAGGCCAAGTCCAAAGACCTAGAAAAGTGTTGGAATGAGCGGGGCGCAGAGGCTATACGTAGTCAGACCCCAGTCGTGGTGAGCGAGACTGGAGGAGAAAGGAGCGTCGCGCAATATCCGAAAAAGGAAATGTACTGTACGGTAAGTTAATTACTACACAACTCAGTCACCGACAACATTCATGGCTACCGCGGCAGCAGTCACACCTGGTCGACTAGCCGCATTGGCCAAGGCGCGGTGTACCATTTTCCTAACGGCCTATAACCCCACGTCTGCACGAACTGGTGCCAAATATTTCCGCGCGAGACTTCGGGGCCCTTCGATGGTCAATTACTACCCGAAAGACCTCGACCTCTCCATATCCAAATTCGCCAAGGAATGGCCAGAGTTGGAGCTGGTCAACTTTGCGGAGGCACAGAGATTGTGGGACGTGGAGCTGAAGAAAGCGAGAGGAAAGAGCGCGCCGGCCAAGGCGAAAGACAAAAGTGCGACCTACTTTTTTTTTTTCGGGCTACAGATCTCATAATGTTCTCTACTAGGTCAAAGTCGTCGTACACAGAGGAGGCGATAGATACCATACACTACACATTCAATGTTCAACATGTACACCTGATGCCATTTTCTGGATCTATCAGCGGTTCTGTCAGATAGTGTTGCACACGGGTACGGCGGGCACGGGCACGGTGTTCGCGTACCCGCACCAGTACTATTGTACGGGTTTGCGCGGGTATGTGGCAGTGCGGCTGAAGCGCTGACCCGACTTCGAATATGACTTCGAATAATGGTCAGTCAGTGAAAGCACTACTTGCGTTGCTGTGAAACGCCGGAGAGTCGGTTTACAATTGTTCATAACACGTAACTATATAAAGCCCAAGCTTTAGCATGTATGTATGTATCTTACGAACCACTTGCCTCGATACTAAGTACCATGAAAAGAGCATCAACCAGGATATTGCACAAAGCATAATGCTATGTTCAAAGGCAGCATATCCACAACAAAACGACAGGTTCCCATATTTATAACATACTGGAACACGGGCGGCAGAGAATTTATGCATCCTAGGGTCGCAGAAGTAGGGTCTGTTGGCTACAAGTCGCTCATCAGCCGAGCCCATTGTCACTATCCAAGACTGACATATGCCCCCAGAAAGAGCTACATCATCCTACCCGTGAACTTTGGGTTGCAGCAGTAGTTTCGTCAATATGAATCGAACCAGAGTCCGCGATACTCGACGATCCTGATGGATCACGACGAGAAAACGAGACCGAGATATTCGTCAGCAGAACCCGCCCCCGATAGGAGAACGACTCCGTCGAGAGAGGCTCTGCCACCTTTGGTTCGACATCCGAGTCGACACTCCATTTTTTACGCAAGTGCCTCCAGCGAAAATAGAATGCGGCAAGTGCGATCAGAACAAGCACTATTAAACCGCCTATCATGCCTCCAATGATGGCACCGATGCTAATGACAATGCAAGATTGAATGTATGGTTGAACAAGTGGGAGTCAGTGCCTACCCTGGACTGCACGCGATGTTCGACGCTGACGAGGCTACCACATTGGAGGGCCCCCCAGAAGAGGTCGAAGGTAAAATGACCGTCTGGTTGACCACCACATAATCAAACATCATGCCGCTGAGTTGGCTGTCCCAATTCAGTACGGTCATGGTTGCCGTATGATTTCCGCTAGCTATTCCTTGAATATAGAAAAGAAGGACATTTCGGATGAAGAAATCTGGTGGGGGAGGCGGAGGCAAAACTTTATACTGCAGTGTCCCTCCGTCGATCGTAAAGCTAGTGTTGATGCCGTGTCCGCCAGCCTGGAGAACATATATGGCGATACCAGACCCTGCGAGACATTGTGAGCTTTGACGGCCACCGCAAGCGCAAGCACTCGCCAGTGAACGGAAGGTCCAGTTGACAATTTTCGGAAGCAGAACATGCAGCATCTGCATGCCAAGAGTAAGATAAAACCTGTCTGGTCCCAGGATACTCACAAGTGCTACGTGATGCTCAGTTCGCAAAAATGAATCTCCATGGAAGTACTGTAGAAGCTTACAATGTGTTATTGAAACATAGAGATGCATCAATGGTCATCGTGGTACCATTGG
>JBBPTK010000478.1:0-14949 GCA_038094135.1 Spongiforma cf. squarepantsii
GATTTGACTCCGAGCCCGTGGCTGCCCTCCTAAAGTTTTACAGATAAAAGGACCGTAGAAATCTATGGAACGAATCAGTCAGTATGAGTACTTTTATTCTGTTTTCTCTCTCTGCCCTCATAGCCAGCCTGTTGGGTTTCATCTACTTCACCGCCAACGGTGTTATTTCCGCCCTGAGTGCTCAGAGGCAGCATACTATCATCAAGCAAACCGTCGTTCAAGAGTCAGACGCGAAGGAGACTGTCAGCAGATATGGCCAATTTCGAGTTTTTCATCCGGACATGTTGACTACATGGCCATGGCCTCGTCAGATTAATCCGCACTATGCCAAAGTCATTAAGGAGGATGCTGATAACATTGCGAGCACTGTAGCCTTTGGTCCTAGGGCTCAGGACGCCTACAACCGTTGTAAATTTGGTCAGTGATTTTACTTCCATCTTTTTCGCACACTCATTTTGTTTAACAGGTCTCTGTGCCTGCTTGTTGTACCCCCACATGAACAAAGGCAAAGTTAATTCCGCCCACACCACTCGTAATTTGTGTTGAGTTGTTTGATCAGAGCGTGCGAGATCTGCTTGTCATCTCATGCACGTATTCTTCGTATTCGACGAGTACGCCGATAGGTCTACTCCATCCGAAGTACGGCACCTGAAGAACATTATACTTGACATTCTCCGGAACCCTCATAAACCACGCCCGAAAGGGGAGTGGATTGGCGGAGAAATTACTCGCCAGTAAGTGCATTTATGGTCTCCCTTGGTATATTTTTAAGACGATACCCGACAAAAAGATTCTGGGAACCTACCGTCAAGTACGCCACAAAAATCTCACAGAGGAGGTTCATCCAGTACATGGAACAATATCTCGAGAGTGTTGTGCAGGAGGCTATCTACAAACTGGAACAACGCATACTCGACATCGAAACTTATATAAATCTACGCCGTGAGACCAGTGCAATGCAGGTCGTATTTTCCTTTATTGACCTGGGACTTGGCATCCCTGATGAGGTGATGTTACACCCTACATTGCAGGAGATGATCACGGTTGCCTCTGACATTGTCAGTTTTGATAATGTCAGTGATATACATAGGATGTTGACACGTGCCCTGCTGATGCCGCTCAGGACGTCCATTCCTACAATGTGGAGCAAGTTCGTGGAGATGACCTGCCTAGCATCATAACGTCCGTGATGAATGAACACCATACAGACGTTAATGGTGCCATATTATGGGTTCAAGACCATGTTTTTGCATTCTGCGAAAGGTTCGCTAAGCTGATGGAATCACTTCCCGATTGGAAAGATTCCGAGCTAAATTCGAAGATTATGGAATTTTGCAATGGGATCGGCGAGGTGGTACGGGGAAACCACGAGTGGAGTTACGAGAGCGAAAGATTTTATGGAAACAAAGGCGACGAGATCAGGAAGAACAAATGGTTGTCGATCTTGCCAAAGAGCGACGACAAGGAAATTGGCCCCTTGCACATTGACATTTCTCTCTTGTGAACTGCATGCGGCGGGATGCATGATTACGGGAGCGGAAGAATTGCGAGGAAAGTTGGGTGGAGTTTGTCTGAGAATTAGAGCAGAACTAGAACGACAGTACGTATCAGAGCTTGAGCGCAGTGTTGATCCATCACGGTGCACCGAACCGTGACTGTATGAAATTTCTCGTAGTCTTACCTTGTACTATAAAAGTAAGCTGCTATTTGTTACTTCCTCGTGGGCTTGTAAATATGTATCTTTGAATCGCCTCCCCAGTGGAAAGAATCGCGTTGATTCAGGGAGTACTACTGTATACTAGTACTGTATGGTGTCGATATGATACTCGGAAGATGAATTGGCGGAGCCAGGCGCGGTTGGCTTCCCAACTCTTCTGTCTTGGTCAGATCGATCAAAGGAGTGACGAAAATAGAATCATTGATAATAAACCCTGCGGTGCGGAAGGGGAGAATAAGCAAATGAAACAAGACTAAAAAATACGGTGCAAGCGAATCAGACTTCGTTGGTTGTCCTTGGTGCATGCTTCCTGCTTGTGACAATCAGCGGTGAATCTCCGATCGACAACTGGCGCGTTAGCATATATAGCACTGGGACGAGAATAAGCACTTGGTGTGTGTGAGAGAGATGATTTAGGAGACACGTGCATGCCAGGATGCAATGTCGAATGCGAGTTCCAATCCAATCACCCGTTCTATCGTTCTCATATCGTCCCTCTTCAAAAGTCTTGAAACGAGCGTTTTTCCACTTGACAGATACATCGTCGGGATCATGCTTTCCATGTTTCGCCAGAAGAAGATGACCGTGTACTTGCGATGGTAATGGGGAACCCGCAAGATCAAGTGATGTTCGCCCAATGATGTTGACCAGAAAAACCCAGAGAGGATCAGAATTACATAAGGCCCAGAATAATGTACTTTCTGTCGCGTTTCTCAAGGAGAAATACTTGGTGAGCTGTCACCGAGGGGAGCACTCTGGAGGATGCGACTGTGGCGAGTCGAAGATGGAGCAGAGGCGAGCACGACGATGGATGCGGGAGATGAAAGTTGGGGCATTGCGGTGTCAAAGGATGGCGAATGGGTTGCCGGTGGGTCGATCAATGGTCGGGTGGTGATATGGAATGCGAACAGCCAGGAAAAGGTGGCCGAGTTCGATGGGCACAGCGGGTGGGTGGCTGCAATGGATTTTTCTGGGGACAAGACACGCATTGCGACGGGATCGGGCGATGAGACGGTCGACGTCTGGTCACTCCCAACCGGAGAACGAGTGCGAGCACTCGAACTCGATGACGCTGTGGCTGGTGCCAAATTTTCACCCGACAGTCAGCTCATCGCTACAGCCACGTACTACTGTGCCTGGATTCGGATTTACACTTCCTCTTTAACGTTTGACTCGAAGTCGGCTCATGCTTCAACGAAACTCTCGCATGGGCGAGTGATGGCAAGCAACTCTTTGTATTGTCTAAAGCTGGCGAGATCAATTGCCTTGACGCAGTCACGCGACCTCTGGATTGACTCCCTCTAAATGGCCCATCCACAACGAGACTTCCCGTTGTATCGCTCTGTCAAGCAATGGAGCGTTCATCGCAGCTGTCTCAGATTCAAGCATCTCGTTCTGGGATACTAAAACACATTGTCAACTCGGTCCAATCATTAATGAATCGCATGGCATCGGTTCTCTCGCACTCTCGACGACTCATCGCATTGCGACTGCGAGAGAGATAAGTATCACCCTTCGCAGTCTCGACGACATCCTTCCTTTCTCCTGCTTTACCACTGTAGGTACAAATACTCCGAACATTACCATTCTAATCGCTGACCACTATGTTGATCGAACAGGCGGTCCCTGAACCCAACCTCACGGGCTCAAGTACGTTTGCAAAACTTGACTTTCGCTTTTTTGACAGCCATGCCCAACAGACGACGGCACTCGAGGAAGCACGCAGCAACACCCTGGCGAACTTGGAAGTTCTCAACGTACAACCAACAAGGAGATAGATGACCTGAACGAGACAATCGATTTACTACGTACAGAGCTACGTACGCGGGAAACGAGCGCAGGTGTGTTTTAATGTTGCCCTGCCTGGCGCATTCCTGACGTTCCCTGTCTATGAATGAAAAGTGCTTAACGAGGAGGCCGTCCGAGACCTCCGCAATCAGCCTTCTCTATCGCAGCATGAAATTACCAGGCTGAACCAAACTCTAGACTTCCTTCATGTGGATTGTCGTACACTACGAACACGCAAGTATGTCCATCCTCATTCCCCCTGATCCGCATCATCTCAATCAGAGCATAGAGGAGCTTTCCGCACAGCTTTCTCAGTCTAAGCGAGAAGCTGAAGAAGCAAAAACAATGTTGAATCAAACCGTGCGTTCCCTTCGTACGGACTATCATTTACGGGACAAACACGCAAGTATGTTCTTCCTCATTCTCCCTGGTCCGCATTATCTCAATCAGAGCATAGAGGAACTTTCCGCTCAACTTTCTCAGTCAAAGCGAGAAGCCGAGGAAGAAAAAACGAGGTTGGATCAAACCGTGAGCTCCCTTTGTGCGGATTGTCATGTACGAGGCGAACAAGCAAGTATGTCCGTCGTCATTCCCCCTCGTCCGTATCACCTCAATGAGATCGTAGAGGAGCTGTCCATACGTTTTGCTCACTCTCGCCATGAGGTCAACACTATTATGCGAATCATCCGTGCCCATCAGCAAGGACAACACGGTCGCATACACGATGCGGCAACAACACTTGTCGACATTTCAAGCGCTCTAACTGAGGATCTGAGCTCAAACGCGTCGTTCATGGACTGGCTTACAGGTACGTAAGAACATTGCTATTGCAAGGCATCCAATTCACTGCTGTCAGGGATCTGCCATGGGCGTAGCACAGCGCTAGAAACAATCGGGGACGAGTCGTTGAGCGCAGAGAAGTACGATGATGCGGTAGAAGCCTTCTCGACAGCGTTGTCGCTATATCCATGTTGCTCGGACGGTGTACTATTCAAGTGGGTGAGAACGGTAATGACGCAAGGAACAGTACGGATGGTGTTGAATTCTGCTGCCAAGGTATCGTCATCCCGTGTTCAATTGAATTTGAATCACGACCTCTCTCCGACTCAGCTCAATATTTCCGACTTAAAGATTTATCAAGCAATCTGTGACGTTCTCGAGAGTGATGATCGTGTTATGGATTCGATCCAATGTTTCAATCAGATGAAAATACAGAAGGACCCCACGAATACCCGAGACGACGAACAACAATGGGAACTCGGTGAGTGATCGTGTAGTATGTGGATGCAGCCTATTGAGTTCTGGCAGACTTCAAACTGCGCTGTATTGCTAGACTCGAGCAGCTGGGCGATAACGCTGTGAAATCGGACGAATATAACGCGGCGATCAAATCCTATTCAAATGCACTAGCACTCGATGCAACACACGTGACCATCATCTTGAAGTGCTGTAAAGCACGACACTGCTCGTTGGAGCAAGAATTGGCTCGAGCCGACAAAGTATGAATAAGATTGAATTTCATGTCACACGTGATTGATGATCCCGTTCAGAGTATTCAACTTCGACCTTCTTCATACGAATGGTATCAGAGAAAACATGTCGTTTTACACGGAATGAAGCGCTACAGAGAAGCGTTCCATGCGTTTGAAACGATGCTTTTTAGAATAGACGAATCACTCGATCCAGAGATTCGCAGTCAGTCATTCCAATCAGTGCCATATGGATTCTCAGAGCTGATTTCAATGTGACCGAAGACATTCGTCAGCGTTACCTCGCTCCCGCACCTACGATTCGGCATATCGTCCAGCAAACTATCCGTCATATCCCTCGCGAACTCATTGATACCAGCACTGGTGAACTCTACGACAGGACAAAGCAAGCTCTCGCCTTCGAACAGCTTCCGATCTACCATGAACTTCGGTCTTCCATGACCACTCGTATCGACCATGCGCGTATTCGGCAAGAGGTCAGGAGGTACTACCAATATGTCATGTTCTCGCACAAGTGGGAACCAGAGGAACCGACGTTTCAGACAGTCCGGAACACACCGGTCTACAAGTTGCCTCTGACTCCCAAATTCGCCAAGTTAGTCAACTTTTGCAAGTTCGCATCTTGTCTCGGGTTCAAGTTTGCATGGAGCGATACATGCTGTGTCAACCAGGCTGACAAGAATGCCCAGCAGGAATCTGTATTGTCCATGTTTAGGTGCTATCGAGGCTCGGCTGTCACGATTGTTCATCTCCTCGGCATCTTCTCCGGTTCTCAGGAAGTCGGACACCTGTGGAAGAGTATCTGGAACACACGCGGGTGGACTTACCAGGGGTATGTCGCATCGGAGGTTGCTCAGTTTTATACGGAGGACTGGAAGCCGTACCTTGGCCTAGATATGTTCAACCACAAAATGTCTCCGGTTATCCTTTCGGAGATGGAGCATGCGGTGAACATGATGACAAAGGAGTTGTCTACGCTTCAACCCAGGTTGGACAGAGCAAGGGAGAAGCTGTACATGGCTTCGAGGCGTCAGACGACACGTGAAGAAGACATCGCTTACTGTCTGTTCGGAATCTTCAATGCTGCGCTTCCGGTTATATACGGCGAGGGCAATCAAGCAGTAGGTCGATTGCTCGATCACGTTGTTGCGGGATCGCGAGATATCACAATTCTGGCTTGGACAGGTCACGCGGGAAGTTATAACAGCTGCTTGCCAGTGGATCTGACTGTCTATGATCCACTGGTACCGCCCCACATCCCACCACCCATCGAGACAGTCGAGATGGATTTCATGGTTGAGACGTTGCGCTCATCGTTTCCGGATCTCTCTCAGGCGGTCGCATTGCATGGTCGTCTCAGTGCCCTCCCACCTCCGTCATTCGCCGCCACTCGACTTCAGCTATCTGGTATCACCTTTCCGATCACGAAGCTTGTGGAAAGTCCATCCACAGACGCTGAGTCTGACATGCACATCTATCGTGCGACGACTTCCATGCTCGGGGAGGTGGACATCACGACGACTGACAATTTGTCTGGGATGGAAGATCTTCTATTGATTCATCCATGGATCGAACCGCTACTCTCCCAAGACAACGTGCGTCGTGCCGTCAAGATGGATTCCGTCACATGCGCGCTGCGCCTGGTTGCTCGACTGAGGTAGCCATTCGGTGCGTTGCTGCTTACGTCGTTCTGGGGCAGACAGTATAAGCGGGTTGCGACGGATAGCTTGATCATGGTTCGAGTGCGCAAGGAGGCAGAGTTGCCAGAGTTGACGGAGAACGTGATAATGGTTGATGTGCAGTAGTTGTGGCGCTTGCCTGGGTCAGAGTAGTTTGGACCGTTTATCGATGTACCTTTCGGACTTGTGCTCTTACACTACTTACTACCTGAGTCTTCCTATCACCATAGTGTAGTCAGTAGTTAGAACTGGTAGTACATACTTTTGCGTATCCGGTCATCCTATTGAGATCATGATGTGCATAGCTGAGGTGACCGTTGTTTGGTCACTTTGTCAAACACTCCACGACCCCATAAAACTGGTACAAACCTTTTGCTTCCGGGCCAGACACGAATGTTCACGACCCGACCACTGCCCCCAACGCTGAAAATATTTCATACTCCAAGTCTCCGACGTCTGACTGGGACACTCCAAAAAAACTGTGAATCGAGCCTCCCACTATTTATCGCTCACCGTCACTCGTTAACACGGCCAAATGACTCCATAAAACTGACACATAGACCTTCATTTCCCCGGGACATGAATGATCGAACCCAAGCTACCCCAATTAATGAGGGAAAGTTAATATTCAACGTCCGGTCCAGAGGCACTGTAGGTCACGGCTAACGCTAGAAAGATCCTTTGACACAATTCCCGATTTAACACGCCCGCTTCCTAAACTTTTACAGATAAAAGGGCCGTACTATAAGTCGATGGTAGAAATCAGCCAGTATGGATGTTTTTACTTCGCTTTCTCACTTTGCCCTTATAGTCGGCCTGCTGAGTTTCATCTACTTCACCACCAACGGTGTTGTTTTTGTCCTAAACGCCAAGGAGCACCACGCTGTCGTCAAGCAAACCATTGCCCAAGAGTCTGACTCGAACACGAACTTGAAGACCGTCTACGGACATGACGGATCTCAGATTTTTCTTCCGAACATGTTGACCGGATGGCCGTGACCTCGTCAGATTAATCCACACTATGCTGAAGTCATTGATGAGGATGCTGCTAGCGTGGCAAGCACCAAAGCCTTTAGTCCAAAGGCTCAGGACGCTTACAACCGTGGTAAATCCAGTTAGGGATGATCTTCCTTTCTTTTTCGCGCACTCATTTTGTTTAAAGGTCTCTGTGCGTGCTTGCTTTACCCCCATCTGAGCAAAGGCAAGTTTATTTCAGTTACGCCATTCATAATATGCTGAGCCATTCGATCAGAATGTTTGAGATCTGCCTGTTATCTCATGCACATAATCTTTGTGTTCGATGAGTACGCCCATAGGTCTACTCCATACGAAGCACGTCATCTGAAAAATGTTATACTTGATGTTCTTCGGAACCCTCATAGACCACGCCCAGAAGGAGAGCGGATTGGCGGGGAAATTACGCACCAGTAAGCGCACCCTCTAATAGGTTGTTGACACGATTCACAACCCACCGACAAAAAGATTCTGTGAATCCATTGTCAAGTATGCCACCAAAATCTCGCAGAGAAGGTTCATCCAGTACATGGATCAATACCTTGAGGTCGTTGTACAGGAGATCACAGACAAACAGGAAGAACGGATGATTGATATCCAAAGCTATACAAATTTACGTCATGGCACCAGTGCAATGAAGGTCGTATTTTCCATGGTCGATTTGGGACTTGACATCCCTGATGAGGTGATGTCACACCGTACGTCGCAGCAGATGATGACAATTGGCGTTGATATTGTCGCTTTTGATAATGTCAGCGATATGGGTACAATGTCGACATGTACCTTATCGATGCCGCCGCTCAGGACGTCCATTCCTACAACATGGCGCAAGTTCGTGGAGATGACCTGCATAACATTGTAACGTCCGTGATGAATGAACACCATACAGACGTCAATGGTGCCATATTATGGGTTCAAAGACTATTTTTGGGCTCTGTGAAAGGTTTGCTACGCTGACAGAGTCACCTCCACTTTGGGAAGATTCCAAGGTGGATTCACAGGTGATGTAATTCTGCAATGGGATCGGCGAGGGGGTGCAGGCATACCATGAGTGGAGTTATGGAAGCGAGAGGTGTTTTGGAAACAAAGGTGACGAGATCAGGAAGAACAACAAATGGTTCTCGATCCTACCAAAGAACGATGAGAAGAAAATTGGCCCACTACACATCGACACTTCCCTCTTGTCAGCCGGATTCGTGATCACGGAACTGGACTGATGTGCTTGATGCAGTGCCATGCATGTCTCCAGCTTCCAGCTCAGCGTGTCATGGTAGTAACCGTGATAACATTGCCGATAGCTGACCCAACTGGTTGAGTAATTCATATATGTACCACTAGTACATGCTAATCAGTTCTGTCGGGTTGTTGTGACGACATACCTAATGTTCCTCGGGAAAAACACCCAGAGTGCTACTCCAATGATGGGACCGTCCATTTTTAGTAAGTTTATTGGTATTTCCAAATCTTGCCAAACACTATTTTGGTCTCCTGTCTTTGCAATCTTCAATGTTGGAATCCCTCTCACCTCTTCAGCCAGGAGGTCAGTTGGGTACTGGGAGTGTTAAAGGCACGTCTAATGACAATCCCATTGTTCTACAGGAGGTCATTCGATGCTCGGAATTTGACGATCGTTTAACATTTTATCTGGTGGGTACGTAGCTAAACTAATCATATCTTCTCTGTCACTGTAGCATGACATTCAATTTGTTGTCTTTCTAGATATGCTGGCGAGCCGAACCGCAAGGAAATTCTTATTGTTGCACTCAAACACCGATATTTCCTGTGGCTTTCAATACGACATTGCAGAGCTTTCTCGATTCCCAATTTCCCACCATTTGAAACTTCGCTCAAGCTTTAGTTTGGATGTCAATACCCACGTTGACCAATGGATCGAACCTGTGTCATAGCCTTTTTCATCGCTCGCGCTGAGGCATTGCCAGATCAACGTTCTGTTGACATACACTAGGTTTCGTACATTTCCAACTAGCTTACCCTCTTTAGTATTTCATTCCCACATGTCGGACCTTTATTTTCTCGCTTAGTTCGTCGCATCCCTCAGTCGTTTCACTACGTTCGACTGAGCTCGCTACTAGTTAGGTTCCTTGTTGAAGAGGGCTATCATGCTGTCGCATATACGGGTTGTCCCGAGGTAAGATCACGGACAGGGAGAGGTGCTTTGTCTTATACGGGGAAGAACTGGTCCGAGAACCAATGTACTTCATGCACGCCATGCCGATTCTTATGCCATTTTAGAAAACGAAAGTCAAGAGGTTGAATAATCAGCAGGTAGCATTGCTTGCTTGTTCCCATATTTCTGATGAACGAGAAAGTTGTTCCTCATCATTAATTCGCCTGCCTATGTGTTCATGTGAAAAAGCCATTTCTCAACCTGAGTCAAGTTCAATCCCTTAGCATGATCCGGTTAGGTCAAGAAGAGGTCATCGCCAACATCTTATCAAAGGATATCATGCGACCTCTGCATTTCATAATACTACAATGATGGTCCAAAAAGTGTTCAGTGAATAGATTAGCCCATACTCATTTTTCCATTCATTCATCTGTGTGTGGTTCAGACCGGAGAACTGTACCTGTGACATTCCCCAGGAAGGTGAGGCTTCCAAATCCACGATCCATCATGCTCAAAGTGGTCGAACAAAAAAAACTCGTGATAAACGTGGCATCGTCGACAACGCCGGCAAGGAGCCGCATGAGATTGCGGTGAAAGTTTTTCCGCCGCAACAGTAAGCAGATAGTGCCAACGGTTGGAAAGACCGGAATAACTACTCGCCGCGCCGGGTCCATGCAAAACTTCAAATTGGCCGACGGCTTGAACATTGGACTCCCCTTAAGGCTGGAACGTGACATTAGCATGCCACCGGATAAAGTTCAGGTCTAACTGAACTCAAACGACATAAGCTGGGCTATTTCTTTTTTTTACGAAGGTGTAACAGTCAAGCAGAGCACGCCTATCGTGATCGCACTGCCCAACCTATGAAAGCTTGAGCGGAGTTCCACGAGTCTCGGCCACTGCTGGGCTGAGAGAACCTAATTTTTAGGCATCTCAGCTCGTCATATACGTCCTCGCTCTGAACCACTGCTGTGACGGGATGCAGTAATCAAAATGTACTTATATTATCATCATTCAGTGTTATGATACGCACAGACTAAACAAAGTCGATTTTATGTCGCAAGTTCAACTTACCCGATGAAAGTTCGGAACATCCTGGTCATTACTTATGTAAGTACAGTGACCTAGTCTTGAATGGATTGTTACGGCACTGATCCAGATCTTTGAACCACATCACTGAGTGGCCTAACAATGCTTTGTGCAATCACAGCTTTTAAATATGAGCGTATAAAGAAATTAAGGGACCTCAAAGACAAAAACGATATTTGGTATGTTGGTAAGTCGGAGACTGTTCCAGACTATTATGTACCTTTCAACGTTCGTCTCTCACATGGTAGCATCAGACTGTTCCCGAATTTGGCTTAACTCGCGTTTGCCCGCCTGATCTCAAGTACCATGCACCAGTCACTTCTACATTGGATTCCGCCGGTCCGGTATCCACTTTCCGATTTGACCACCGCCTCCTTAATTTTTACAGATAAAAAGGCCATGTAAGTCAATGGAATAGTAAATCGGTCAGTATGGATTCGTTTCTTCTGCTTTCCCTCTCTGCCACCACAGTCGGCCTGCTGGGTTTCATCTATTTCATCACCAACGACAGTGTTTTTGCCTCGAACACTCAGAGGCACCACGTTATTGTCAAGCAAACCATCATTCAAGAGTCAGACTCAGCTGCGAAGGAGACTGTCCACAGTTGTGGTGGATCTCGGGTTTTCCTTCCGGACATGTTGACTAGATGGCCATGGCCTCGTCAGATTAATCCACACCACGCAGAAGTCATTGAAGAGGATGCTGCTAGCATAGCAAGCACGATAGCATTTAGCCCAAAGGCTCAGGATGCCTATAACCGTTGTAAATTTAGTCAGTGACGTTCTTCCCTTCTTCTTTTACACGCTCATCTGGTTTAAGGTCTTTGCGCCTGCTTGTTTTACCCCCATCTGAGCAAAGGCAAAGTCTATTTTGCCTACACTGTTCGCGATATATACTGAGTTGTTCGATCAGAGCGTGCGAGATCTGCCTGTTATCTCAAGCACATATTCTTCGTGTTCGACGAGTATGCTGATAGATCTCCTCCATCCGAAGTGCGTCAAATGAAGAATATTGTTCTCGACATTCTCCAGAACCCTCATAAACCGCGCCCGAAGGGAGAGTGGATTGGCGGGGAAATTACACAGAAGTACGTTCAAGATCCCTCTAATATATCTTTAACATGAGGTTTACCCCACAAAAGATTCTGGGAACCCACTGTCGAGTATGCCACCGAAATCTCGCAGAGAAGGTTCATCCAGTACATGGATCAATATCTCGAGGCTGTTGTGCAGGAGATCATCGACAAAGGGGAGGAACGTATACTTGACATTGAAAGTTATACAAATCTACGCCGTGGCACTAGTGCGATGAAGGTCGTATTTTCCATGATCGATCTAGGACTTGACATCCCCGATGAGGTGATGTCACACCCTACCTTGCAGGAGATGATTACAATTGGCGTTGACATCGTCGCTTTCACTAATGTCAGTGAGATGCATCGGATGTCGACGTGTACCCTACTGATGCAGCTGCTTAGGACGTCCATTCCTACAATATGGAGCAAGTTCGTGGAGATGACCTGCACAACATCATAACGTCCGTGATGAACGAACACCATACGGACGTGAATGGTGCTATATTATGGGTTCAAGACCATATTTTTGGACTTTGTGAAAGGTTCACTACGCTGATGGAGTCGCTTCCAAATTGGAATGATTCCAAGTTGAATTCACAGGTGATGGAATTCTGCAATGGAATGGGTGAGGCGGCACGGGGAAACCATGAGTGGAGTTACGAGAGCGAGAGGTATTATGGAAACAGAGGTGGGGAGATCAGGAAGAACAAGTGGATGTCGATCCTGCCAAAGAATGATGAGAAGGAGTTTGGCCCGCTGCACATTGACACTTCCCTCCTGTGAAGTGGCGGCACGCAGCAGATGCATGGTCGCGGGATCGCCAGAGCTGCGAACAAAGTCAGGTCGAGGTTGTCGGAGGATTGGACGCAGAACTGGAACCGTAGTAGCATGTAAGCTTGACCTCAGTGAAGCTTGTAGTCTTGTTTTGTACTTTAAGTATGTTATTTCGTTGTTGCCTTGTAGATATGTACCTATGACAGTTAATGTCATCACTCCTCGAGTCCTCCGTCACGGTTACACAAGCTCAGTACTAGTACGCCTTTTGAACGACTTCCAGTATGTACACCCCCACTCGGGTGTTCCCGAAGCCTTGCCTACTTGGTGAATCGAGAGGTATAAATGATCTATCCATACATAAATAAACATCCAGCGGGGTATCGACATCGTATGCAACATCAAGGGTCCCGAGTATCCCCCATCATCATGACATGAACCACCAAGTAAGACACATCACGCTCATCAGCACATAACTGTCAGCAAACGCCCTGTGTGCCCCACTCTTATTCGATCCGTTCGCTTTTGACGGCGTTCCAGACCTAACACGACATACGTCAGGTTGATGCGAATGAAAAAACGATTCATAGACGCACGATGGGGTCGAGAATAAAAACACGGCAGAGCCCACACTGTCCAACGAAAACCCAGACGAGGACGACATCGTCGTGCTACCACTCGAAAACAAGGCAGACGTCACACCACTACTATGGACGCCTACCTCGTTCCAGTCGACCGACTGCGGGACGTAGTACATGTTGGTCGCCGCGACGAGCGTTTGGTTCGTGGTGTTCCACACGGCGACGTCGACGCCGCCGACGACGTAGTTGGTCCGCACGGCCGTGGCGTCGAACAAGAACGGCGTCATCTGAGGTAGGGCGGTCAATGCAAACGCGGACGCGTTGCCCTTGATGTCAGGTGGTGTGGGGTCGATCCAGGAGACCGCGCCGAGCGAGCCGTGATTGATCCCCAAGAGGGTGATGACGACCCATTCTTGGCCAGTGGGCGGACGCAGCCAGTAATTACTTTGGGTCGACAAAGGACGATAGAGCAGTAAGACAGCAGGGAAAAATTCACATCGTATCAGCGTGTGACGCAACGCACGAGGGAAGATAGGTGAGACTCACGATCCAGCGACGCCACCAAACGCTTGCGGCACGCTCCATACTGCCTTGGTGCGTTCCCATCCGACCACTTCCATCCGGTTTAGGAAGCTGGTCACGCGGTCGCTAACATCGGCAAAGGAACCAATCCCACTGTCCGCAGGAACTGGGATGGAGGACGCATTTGCAGGAGGGACAGCGTCATTTAGACCGGCGGGGATAGGTGCACAGTTGTCGCAGCCACAGACGCCATAAGTCGGGGTGCAGGGGGTATCGAACATGAACGACGTATTGACGTTGGCGCCGATCATGTACACGTCCTCCATGATGATATCTGCGCCGGCAGCATAGGACGTGAAATAGTAGTCCTGGCAATTGAGCACAAGAGAGACGGGGTGGTAGCCATCGAGGTTGTAGATGAGATCGTACGCGGTGGAGGTCGCATTGAGCAGGTCCCCAGACCCATCGGGTTCATCGGCCGTATACCAGACCAAGAGGTTGGACCAGGTCTTGAATGAATTCACTTGCGCTGTGACGTTGGCCGCATCCTGGTAGACATAGCGCATGTCATACATGAAGTACATGCCGTTCTGTGCCATTCGGCCCAACACTTCATTTACGCTTGATTGGCTGGGAGTGGATTCGAATATGGGATGTACCTAACCTGCCCGTCAGTGACGATACATGATTCGGGATTCAGCACGCACAATCGTAAACCTGTGTGAAAATCAGACTGAGAGTGAAACGACGGAGAGACTGTGCACTCACCCTTGAGCGGCCAACTCGTCGATGAGCGTGAGGTTATTAGCCAAGTATTGGAACTCGGTGAAGAAGCCAATTGGGAATACGGGCTGATAACTGCCTTGCCCACTGGCTGACTTTGCCAACAACGCACCAGTCCTGAGATCCATCTTGATAGCAGACCCGCTGGTCGGATCGGGCAAGAAAGACAGTGCAGAAGTGGCACTGAAGACTTGGGAACCCGAGTACGTCGCTTGGCAGGAGAGGTTGTAAGGAGTGGCTTGGGGTGTGAGACCACCGAGATTGAATGGAATCTCGTACGCCGTTGCGTTGAGCGGAACAGTGCCACTG
>JBBPTK010000479.1:0-14918 GCA_038094135.1 Spongiforma cf. squarepantsii
GCAAAAGTTCGTCATCACTTTCATCTTCCGAGACTACCCCCCGTTGTGTGAGAGAGAGCGCAGAAATAGGTCGAAACGTGGGTTTTAAAGCTCTTCCGTACGTGACTGGCTTCTTGCGAGGGGTGAGAGTAGAACCCATGTCCTCGAAGCCGACACCTTCGCCAGACTTGATAGCGGGCGGACGCTGAGACATGCGATGAGATGGGTTTGAGAATAAGCTAATCTTTGACGAGCTGTTGTAGACCTGTTCCATTCTGCCGCCAAGGAGACGCGAGGTCGCGTGCAACGAACGACGAAGCTCGGAAATAGACGCGGTGTTGTTTTGAGTTGTTTAATTCCAAAGGCATTGCCACACAGAACCAAACAACGGCGGCGGGTGGCCCGGGCCGCTTTGAGAAGTGTTTCACGTTTATTTCTGACGGCTAACCGGGAACGGAAATGCGGACATGCAAAGTCGTCCGATCTCGGATTCTGGTGGATTCGCAGATTCGATGAGATCTCAGACGAAGAAGATTATTATTATATAAACAAACTTCGGGTTACCCCGGGGGGCCGGGACAAAGATGGACCATGCCCTGCGAGTGGTCCTCTCCATAAAAACGTGGGTGTCCTCCCCTGTCGTGCCATTTGATGTCTTTGCCCTCCAAGTCCTCTTCGCTGCACGACTCGACGGACGCGACCTTCTTGGTGTGGCTTATATCCTTGTTCACGTTCCTTCAGTTCACTCGCGTCTCTTTATAGGTCCAGTTCGAGGATGGGGATCCCCGCAATCCTATCAATTTTTCGACAGCCAGAAAATGGGGCATTACTATTACCGCCTGTGGGTTCACTGGTATCTCCGGTCAGTCATTTCTCCGACCTTGCTATTACCACTGTTCAGACGGCCCATCCTCATTCCCTTTCTCTTCAGGCGCCGCCATCTCGACCTACACCATGGGCCTGCCGACAATGGTTGGTGACCTCCGCTGCTCCACCTTTGCGGCCACTGTCGGCCTTAGCGTATTCCCAATTGGGTTCAGTCTTGTCCCCCTCTTCACCTCTTCCCTTTCAGAGGAGTTCGGACGTTTCCGTCTATACATCGTGTCCACCTTCTTCTTTATGCTCGCCCATGTCATGACCGCATTGCAAGTTGTTTCCACTCAACCTCATGGCTACACTGACTTCTACCATGGCAGAGCTCCGAATATAACCACAGTGATCCTCGCTCGCTTCCTTAGCGGCTCGTTCGGATCGACAGGTGCAACGCTCGTCGGCGGTACGATTGCCGATATTTGGAAACCCGATGAGTGAGTACCCTCTCTGCCTACCATCCTTGAATCTCGCTCATCCTCCCCAGACGTGGCTTCCCCATGGCGCTCTTTGCGATCGCCGCATTGGGTTCAACAGGTCTCGGTCCCTTGCTTGCAGGGTGGATCGAATCCAACAACCATCTCGGCTGGAGATGGATTCAGTGGATTTCCGCCATGTAAGTTGACTAGGTCCCCAGAGATCGGCCGTGACGCGACCATCACACAGCATCAGCGGCATCTATTTTATTGGTGTTCTGCTCTTCTTGACGGAGACCCGCACCGACATCATTCTCACTCGCCTGGCTCGCAAAATAAGAAAAACAAATGGAGACGACCGCTATCATGCAAGAGCTGAAATCGAAAAGCCCACTATATTCACATTGATCAAAATATCCAGCACGCGTCCAATCAGTGCGTACTCCGCCATTTGTATTGTAAATGTTCTGATGCCTAGTTAAAGTATTGCTCTCGACCGAACCGACCGTTCTGAGTTTCAGCGTGGGTTCTCTTCTTTCGTTTTCGATTCTCTCGGTTGAAAATAGAGTTCAAAGCTCTGGATCGGTTTCGCGTGGGGTGTCTTGTTTTGTTTTATTGAGTGAGTGGTCATGCAGAGTTCATGTTCGCTTTCTGACGGTGCACAGCTCAATTCCCGGAGAAATGGAATCCATCTATAATTTTTCCATCGGCGAAAGAGGGTCAGCCTACATTTGTATCACGTTCGTGTCTTCCTACCCTTTCCATATTTGCACCCTGACCCACTTTACCAGTTTGGGAAGCATCTTGGGGTGGCTTGCAAACATGTACCAAGAGGTGCTGTACAGGTTCGTTCTTATCGCCTTTTGTCTCTTCCATGAATTCTGAGATTAACAAGGAAATACGTCGTCAAGAAAGGCCCAGAAGCTCGATTGTGTATCGCCCTCGTTGCCGCGGCCTTCCTGCCGGCAGGTATGTTTATCTACGCATGGACCGCGAGACCATCCATCCACTGGATTGCACCTCTTATTGGTTTGACGGTATATTTGTTGCGTTGTCTCATACAGCAAGGTATCATGTTGACATTCCGATCGACAGGTCTTCATGGTCGGCATATTCATCATTTATCAGGTTGTCTTCGTCTACCTTGCTGACTGGTGTGTTTTCTCCCTTTACTCCACCACGAGCTGATGGCGAATCCCGTTTATTTCACCAGCTATGGTCCGTACGCATCGTCTGCTTTGGCAGGTCAAAGTATGTGCCGTGCGTACTCTTCCATCAAACCTTATGCCGAAAAATCTGAGGTCTTCGACTTCGTTTTGGATTTAAAATTCGAATGGAACTTCGCTCAATAGGGAATCTTCTTGGGGCTGCCTTCCCTCTCTTTACGCAACGCATGTATGAAAGCCTTACGTACAAGTGGGCTAACACGCTCTTCGCACTCATATCGGTGGTCATGATTCCCATTCCCTTCGTCAGTCTTGTTTCCTTTACTTTCGTTTTTCCTCCCACACTATGTCATTTCATGACTTGATCGCACGCACGTGTTTTCGATCATCGCTCACATGCCCACGTGTATTGCATTGAACAGGTGCTCTTCATTTACGGCGCCGAGATCCGAAAACGGAGTAGAGTGTCACGCAAGATACTCGCATCGGCAGAGGAGAAGAACACGGAAGTGTCCGAGGACGACAAGACAGATTCGGACAAATTGTGATGGAGGGAAACGTACGCCGTGCTTGTTGTCGTTGCGGATTTCCGTCGTTATGTCGTCCGTAGTTACCTCACCCTCATCACGCGCCAACGCGCCTCATGGGCTAAACACGGGCATCCAACGATTCGGACCGCTTTTTCCCGTCCGACGCTACTTTTACCCCGTGTCGTGTACCTGGTAGGTCGACTCAGCATCCGCTGTTTTACCATGCGGCTCCATTTCCCAAGAACCATGATGCACCCTGATCGTTGGCACTATTGTGTACATTTGTACAAGCACGTTCTCACCTGGACCCGGAGGCGTGCGTCGTATATACATATATATACTGTATACACATTTTGTATGGTCATGGTTCGTTTGCCTATCGATGAGATGTGTTTATCTTGGGCGCGAGATTCGGTGATCGATTGATTACTATAACAACCGGCACGTGTCCTTCAGCATTGCAAAATACATCATGCACATGGCATAAAGTTCGAGAGTAAGTGTCGAACTGTCTGTGCTGGAGCCCATGCAATACCTGTAAACTCTCCATCCATCCAGCAAAGGGGCAGAGCTCCCGGCGAAAGTGAAGAAATCCACACTTAGCTCATTGCCGGGGAAAAAAGTGTCGTGGTACCAAAACATCTTTCCCTGACCGAGCGAGTACGCAGTGCCGCATCGGAGACTCATCGAAGACACCAGAAACGAAGACGACCGTTGATAGGGGCGCTCCACACGCTCCACACACACGACATGCTCCGACACCCAGCAATGCTCCGTCTATGGCGTAATATCTGCACAAAAAAAAAATCGACCGCGTTCGACTCCACTTCTACCGCGGACCGCGCTGTTCTCACCGCGTTTTGTTTGCCGCGCCTTTCTGACCGCGTTATACTGACCGCGTTATACTTATTATGTTGATGATTTGACTTCACTTCTATCACATATATTTTGTTCGTCGAGCGCACTTTTTCTTTTGTTGGCAATCCCGCACCTTTTTTTCTTGTCACGTATGCCCGCCGAGTTCTTAGCAAAGAAATGAAATTGTAATACCAACCCAATCATGATCACGACTTAGTTGCACTTTTGAACAAAAAAAAGTGCAAGGCATGAATGACACGACTAGTACTACAACATGACTACTCGGGGACACCCAAATCCTGACCTCTCTCCCGCTGGTAGCAACAGCTCCTTCCCCTTGTTACATCGCTCGCATCCTCGAATTAAATGAGATCCTCCCAGGACTCGTGGGTAAACAAATGGCCCCTCAACGCCAAAGAAACTGGCGCTATAATCGTAAACAACCTTGTTGATCTTGGAAGTGTCGCCGAGGGGTATAGAATGGACGGTCGTCATTTTGCGGAGGTCCCGGATGACAACAAAGGACAGAGCGTGAATAGAGAACAGTATACCCTCTGGGGCGAATGTTGGATATGAAAATCTTGGAGGAAGGAGTACCAAGAGCAAGCAAGGTGCCGTCTGGGTGGACTGCAAGCGAGGTGATGGGTTCGTCCACTGGAGCAGAGCGATAGACGTAGGAAAAGTCGGAGAGACCGTCGAGGGAGTAGGATTCGTCGAGGGTGGAGTAAATGACGAGGGTGGAGGTAGGGTGAACGACGAGGCCAGTCAAGTCGCTCTTGTGAACCTTGATGGTGGGTTTTGGGATGTACTCGCCGGAAGCAGCATTGTGAGATCGAATTTTAGAGATCTTGTCAGCACCAGCGGAGAGGACCAAGGTGGGATCAACGTCTCAATCTTGGGAAGCGACGTGGTTGACTTTTTTTTCGTGTGACCCTTGAGAGAGGCAAGTGCCTTGTCGGTGGTCCTATCGTAGAGTTGGACGATTTTGTCGTTTCCACCGGTTAAAAACTGGGATGGATTTACGCGAGAGACGGCGATGGAGGTCATGCCAGCAGGAGAAGCTGAATAAAGAGAGGGAATGGTTTGTTTGGGGGCAAAGGTCTTGACGTCTGGGGGAGGGGGTATCCGGCGAGTGGCTGACAGGGACTGTTGAGTGTCATCGGTTTGGTCAATGACGTGTTTTGGAAGAGTGGTGGAGGAGGGCTCTTCAGCCATTTTGACGTCTGCACCATTGGTTGGCATGGAGAGAACGCCAATACTGGCCTGCATATTGGCGAGTGCCCTGGGGAGGAAAGGGGAGAAGGGAGATGAGGGTGGAGAACGTACTCTCTGGCGGCGGCAACGACACGACCGGCAGCACCCTGGCATGGAGGGCATAGCTGAGCTCTTGCCTGGTGTTGTTGTACTGTTGTTTCAGGGTAAATGTCTCGAGGACGAGGGCGTCCCACTCATTTTGGAGGGTGCGGAGGAGGGCGGGGATGGAAGTGGTGGTGGGTGGATGCAATGGGGCAGCCTTTGGATCTATTAGAGAGGTGAGAAGACAGGAAAGACGGACTTAGTCTGATGGAGAGAAGGTCGGACTCGTCAAGTTTTTCGCTGGTGAGATGATCAGTGCCGTTGTTGTTGTTGTACTTGAGAATGAGACGGTGATCGTAGACATGGCCCGACTTTGCAGACATGATGGGGTCTTGGGGAGGATACGACGGCGAGGTTGCCGCAGAGGTGACACTTCGTCGCATTTCATTGCAACCGAACAAGTGTGCGCTCCCGATGCTGAAAAACTTACGTGTGCTCTACGCTGACTTAGGAAAACTTGAAAACACGGATGATCATTGAGGTGTACTCGTACGAGTAGTATCAACAAATGATTCATTAAAAGGTGGGGCAGGGTGTGAAAACCAGCAATTGGAGAAAAATTAGATCGAAAATTGGTAAGAATGAGGGTAGTATTCGAATGGGGTAGGGGGAAGAGAACTAGCAATCGGGTCAAAAATGAGAGTGGTATCTGAGTCAACGAGTCTGATGGCGAGAAAAAATATGGGCTATAAAATCATTAAAAAATCGAATCCACTGAGTACAGAAGACAGATTGGAATGCAGTAATCCTCATCCCATGGGTTGACCTTTGGTGGCACATCACCATCCGGCATGACTTGAATGCGATTGCGCAGATATTTGTCATCGGAAGACAAGGAAATGAACGACGGGGGAGGTGACACCGCACGGTTGTGATAATAATTGCTATAGTGCGATCCCTCTGCAGCGTTAGAACTTGAACCAGAAATGAACTTAAACCGAGCGGCTGCCAGTTGTGCAGTACGAGTATCTAATGCACGAAAGAAAATATCAGCAACCACACTCGATTCTTGTGATAATGCCACAATGAGCAACACTTACAATCCTTTGACTTCTTTACCGCAATCCCAAGCGGCCACGACATGTCGGTTCCACTCCCGTCGGACTCGGCACAAGCCCGGTTTCTCTTCCCAAGTTCTAGTAGTGTAGTAGTTAGCGTATGGACCATCATATAATAGTCAAAAAATGAAAGGCGCACTCGATTTATGTGGTGTGCGGGGAATGTCATGGCAATGACGCTCAGGTCGAGCCGAACGCTTTCCTTTGATATCTACAACCCTGTGTTCCGTGTGACCAGGAATTCCAAGGTTGCCGACGGAGCTTGCAAGCGGCTCATCAAACTCGTCATTTTCTGCGCTACCCTCTACCTCAGTCAGTGCTTCCCCGTCACGTTCGCCAGATTCGTCCTCAGCAGAATCAGAGCCTGCAATGAGCTGCTGGGTGCGCCAACAGTCACAAACGTCGTCTGGAATACGGTTTCGGGTGACTATTCAACAAGCTCAGTGAGACAAGTGCAAACTAGATCTGACGATACGTACCAAACCAAAGATGGCTGTCAGCAATGCCAGCTTTAACCCGGCCTTTGTTCTCGAGTAGATCGGCACCGGTTGGGTATGTTACGCCAACAACCTCAAGCCCAGATTTACCTTTGCAAAGAAGTCTCCACCATGGAAAAACTTCACCTGTCTCAGCTCTATTCTGATCAAGCCTGTTTTGTTGAACGTATCGAAAAACTTTTGGAAACAGCTCCACCAGCTTGGCACTGATTTGTTCGTAGGTCCAAGTACTTTCGAGCGGTATAACTTTCTCGACAATGCAGCCACGAGCCTTCAGCCTTCGATACTCCAACTTTGAGCGGATGGGAGACGTTGTCTCCCTGAGCTCGCCATCTCGCTGTAGTAA
Organism: Spongiforma cf. squarepantsii; assembly: GCA_038094135.1. Classification (NCBI taxonomy): domain Eukaryota; kingdom Fungi; phylum Basidiomycota; class Agaricomycetes; order Boletales; family Boletaceae; genus Spongiforma; species Spongiforma cf. squarepantsii. The sequence goes on from JBBPTK010000479.1 coordinate 7,077, forward strand.
GTGTGAGAATGTGTTTGATAAAATGTTAACAAAACTCACATTTACACCGCAAACTAGTATCCCCACTTTGCTGACATGGAATGATACCGATTGCCTGCGCTGAGAACCACCGTTTGAAACACGTGAACTGGATCGAGATGGTACACTGCTTGATACACGACCCTAGCATGGCATAGAGTCAGTTAGACTGCGGTTAGAAAAACTGTTCAAAAGCACATGGACATGCGCACCTTACGAGAAGTTCCTGTCGGCTGATTTGGTACTGCTCCCCAGCCCAATTTCTGGCGCTCAGTGATTACCTTGGAGGACAACGTGATGAGAACGAAGAATTTCATTGTGAACCATTTCAAACAATCTCACCTGAGTACCAGTAGCTAGCCGTTGAGTGGACTTGCCTGTTACTTGAGCAAAGAGGTCTCGAATACTTGTACGATCCTCGTTAGTGGACTCAGGCTCAAGTGGTCGCAGGTCAGCTTGGGTGGACGTTGGACCAGTCACATCCTTGTCACAGGTGTGACAATGGAATAAGTCTCCGCGTCTGAGAATCTGGCGAATAGCTGTGCAAGAGATGCATGGAGGGTCGTTGGGCTGAGTACTAGAACTGGGAGGATCCATCATCAAGATGGGCTGTGAGGTGTAGTAGGAAGAAGAGAAACGACTGGCAGTGGTACTGACCACAGGTCAGGCCACAATGATGAAAAGCCCAAGATTGCGGAAATTTATAGGTCAGCATTTCAGTGTACACATGTCAAAGTCCCAGAAAGTACTAAAGCCACATAGAAAAATGGCAACATGTATCTACGTGTCAAACCTAGTAAAGTACTATAGAATGGCTGGTGCAAGTTAGCACCAAGCTATACCAAATGGGTTTTGCTAATAAAATGTAAATGCCACATCTAGACCAACTACATGTCAAAGTCCAGAAAGTACTGTAAAGTGGCTAGTGCCTGGCACCAAAGCCGTGCTCTATCATACCAGATGGGTTCTGCCAATGAAACGTAAAGATCCCTAGAACGACGGCCAACACGTAAAGTTTCGTAAATTGGGTAATTACCATCTTCCCACTCGCTATCTGTTAGCCCAAAGTTCTCGGGTGTAATATCATGGATGATAACCTGCTGAAGCGTGTCACAAAACTGCGTCTCTTTCTCACTGGAAGTAAATGGATTTCCAGGCGGAGGGACATGGACAGCCTCACATGCCTGATTGTCCTGCTGATTAAATGTCATTAGTGTGGCTTCTGCATCGTGAGTCAACGTGCAACAAACCGAAGGCATGAGTCCGACAGAGTTCTCATCTCCAGAGGTATCTCCTTCTACAGCCTCAGCCTCAACACCATAATTCTCTTCAATAACATCAGCAGCCAGGCCTTCGCAATCATCATGATAAACTCCAAGTGTTGTCTGACCAAGAAACCGCAAGTCTATCGGACTCTTGTTATTCGTGCCAGAGCCACTAATTGGATGGCAATTCCATTCTTCTCTGAAGTCGTGACAATCGTTATTAATACTATCCAGGAATAGGCCATGGAGTAGCCATATATGGTGTACGTTCTGGGAGTCAAGCATATGTAAGCGCTCGAGTCTTGAGAAAAATGCACGCCAGCGTCGAACAAACTGGGTTCCAGTTTCAACCCATAAACGTTCGATGCGCGTGTTACGCGTGGACCTAAAAAAGCGGAAAGCACATCAGTGAGGTAAATGAGCAGTACAAACAACTCACGATCCCCAAATGAACGATGCCCTGTGTGGCCCTCTTGTCATCGTCATGTATGTCGCAATGTCTACATTCTCTCCGCCTCGGTCACCGCGAACACGTGAAGGAATACCATACTCTGCTGTAGCTGACTGGAACAGATCCAGTACTGTTGCCGATCTATTGTTATCACTTGCACGTAAAGCGGTTACCTGCCAGAGTCAGATGGTTAGCAACATTGAAATGTTACACATACTGTGCGGCAAAATCCATCAACTATTCCATGGATAACAATTCCCCATCGGATTAGCTTGTGATGCCCATCAACGTGCCAAAGGGCATTGGGTCGCTTGACATGGTATTCGCGTCTACGCTTTACTTGTCGATTACGTAGAACTTGCCCAACACGATCAACTCGGCGCAAGGACTGTATCACACGGCGGTACTGTACACGCACCCCCTGCCGTCGTAAGAACCCAACAATATAGCGAATTCCAGATTCGGGTCTTCTTTCCTTGAAATTCGAAATAATCCTGTCCAAATTCATGTTGCTTATTGGCGTATATCCTCGTTCCATGCCATGGCGCTTCATGTAAAGACGAAGGGTGTTCCGATGAATACCTAGAACTCGGGATAATTCTGTGAATGGAATATAGCGAGTACCCGATATTGCCTCTGATAAGTAGTCGAGGTTGATGGATTTTCTTGGCCGCCCCCGGCGACCAGTCTTGACAATTTCGACAGGTTGTGGGATATCAACATTGGCTTCTCCACTAAGTTGAAGTATCAGCTTCCGTGTAAAATAACCACAACATTTATACCCATTGTGTAAGTTTGCACGGTAATGTTCTAGCCTGACTGCAACGGAGGCAAGGGCCGTAGTAGAGACAACAAGCCAGTCCCTTGAAGAAGAGTCTGTAACGCCAGGGTCTTCACTAATTGCTTCAAGAAGGGGAAGCGCATCACCAGTAATAGCATCATAGTGGAAACTGAGGCGAAGAGGATCGGCATTTTCGCAAGCTGAGACTCGAAGGGCACGTTGGTAGATTTCAGAGATTTGGTCATATGCAGCCAGTACATTGGCTGGATAGTTGTTCTCCGGTGGTAAGTTAGGAAAGATTGCTGGCGGGTCTGCCATTGCTAGGAAGGCTGAATGTTGAAACGTTGATGCTCAGGTTAGTACGGTGTGAGAACGCTGGGCCTTCACCACCCTCTGCCACTCAATTTTGGATTGCTCACTGCCAGGGATTGTTGCTTCACCGATTATTTATCTCTGCATTCATCATCATGGTAGGCATTGGCCCAGGTAAACCTGCGGGTGTCGCAACCTTGACCCGTACCCATACCCGCTAAATTCTCAGTACCCGTATCGACACCTGTATCGCAAAGACCCGCAGGTCCCAAAGGTGTATGGTACAAAACTACTAGGAATGTACTATGTAAACTTTCACTCTACTGTCTCCGAGTCCGAGTCTGCTTCAAGTTGGACATCTGGTAGTTTTGTGACGTTCATCAAGTCCTCCTTTTCCACAAAGCCAAGCTCACTCCAGCAACCGGTACATAGCTGCACGGGTGGTCTATGGAGACAAGCACGATGGTCAGCTCGTCATTGGTAAAGAAAAGGTTGATGTTTGTCGCATATGCCCGCCGAACGTCTAAGATCACTAATTTGTATGGGTCCGCCTGAAAAGCGGTGAAACGTCAGTGCTTGATCATGTTCTCGAAAGAAAGGAACACGACGTGAATGAATATGAAACCATGCTTGGAACGTGACGAGCCAGACGCTCTTGACTGCATCTGCAATCAGCAACAGATTTTGGAGCATGCATAGGCTGGTGACATGGACGCCAAAATCCAAAAGTACGACGCCAACGAAGCATTCGTCGAGGTCAAATGCCCTGACAAAAATTCAACATCAATCCCTGATTTTTCCTGGAAGAAAATACACACCTTTTGTCCCATGGACGACACCAAATAACCATTGATCCCACACAATGCTATGACGGGACCTTTGCATCGTCACGTCGGACATGTAGCTCGAGTTTATACCATCGTTGAACGTCGGACGACGGATCAGGTACCACTTCCACGACCTCGAACACGTAGGTTTAGGGAGAAACGTGCACTAGAATCAATAAGCACGAAAAAGATAAAGGTCGACAGAAAACGGGCATCACACTCACTGTGCCCTTGACAGCCAGATCTTTACCACGATCGATGCTCGTTCCAACCCCAATGAAATCTCTGCTCCCAGACCTCTGTGCTCAACGTCCCCAATGTCATGCATTCTAGGGCTTCATGTAGTCGTTAGGGGCAGACTCGTATCTAATAAGAGGGTCAGAAAGGACTTCATTATTAGAATGCCAAATGGAGGTGACCCACCTGTCCATGGTGATCCAACTGTCTGGAGAGATAAGTTCCAGCGTCGAACAGTCACAAAGTTGCGGGAATGAAATACCTCCGCCTGATGACGAAAACGTCATATCCACGATCGGCCCATAGGTGGGAAGCAAATCGCACAGTGAAAGGTGTATGACAGAATGTGTCCGCGAGGAATGTGTCCCAGGGGTTGTGTCATTCCCCGTCGTCTTGGTCTCGAGTTTCGACTCAGTGATTCCTGGTGCACATTGGACTAGTTATGCTAATTTCAGATGGTTCGAGGACGAATGGCACCCACCGCTCACCTTGACTACGTACCGCATCCCTAGAAAAACGCCACTACTTGCCTTCACCTCATTGACAAGACCCAATACCGTTATCTTGGTCAGCACGCCGGCATCAGACTATGCCAACCGCTTTGATTAGGTTGTTTGGTCAAGTTGTTCGGGACCGGCTTCGCTTCAGCCCATAGTTTAGAACTTAAACTTGGATTTGAAGCATAACTTTGGACAATGTGGTGACATTGTACTAGTATTTACATAATAATAGCCTTTGTACCATATCGATCGTACTGTATCTCGGTAGCCCAGAACCCAGGGTTCCTTTGAATCCTTCCCACACCCGATTAGAGTAGCGATGATCTTGCATGAATTTTGAGGCTGGTATCAGCATCGAAGAAAGGAATGTGCAACAGGGACAGAGAAGCAGGATGGACAAGGAGGGAGAGGAGGAAGAGAATCATTTGTTTTTGTCTTCGACTTGGGTACCGGCCCCTCAGGAGAAATTGAGTTCCATCGACAATGAAGCATTGGCTTCGCGCGACACCAAATTGACGCAAAGGGTGGCCAGCAGATCATTGGAAGGGTGTGCGGATGGAGTGTCAGATCACTGAGGCCTGTGTCAACAAGATCTGGAGCCTTTGAGCGGATAGCTTCGAGGCAGCCTCACAGCACCGGCACACCAACTGAAGTGCACGAGCGTCAGAGAACCTCGTGCTGCTGTCGTGCACGAAGCCTTCGATGGGGGCAAGATCGCACCTGAGGAACCTGTGTGCATGGATTCAGCCTTGCCATAGGATGGGTAGTCGGCGAGATTGAGGAGGGTAGTTGAACATTGCAGGAGGTAGAACTGAGGGCACCAGAGGCATGTGCGTGTGGATGATTGGGACCAGAATCTAGATACTGTCAGAAGGCCCGACACGAGGGATTCTGAGGGTATGTCTTGCTGGGGCCATATGTCGTATAAAGATTTGACGGCTCAATCTTATCAGAAGTGATACCTAACCATGATGCAGTGAGCAGGAATATGGGTGGTTGGGCAGATTAAAATACAGCCTCGTAAAGGAAACATTGAGATAGTTGAGTATGATAGAAGCGACGAGCGAAATCTTGGAGTTGAAGGCAGCTATTTGGCAAATGGGCGTAGCAATGCGAGACGCAATGTTTGGGAACATTGTGGGTTAGAATATCTAAAATACAGCAGACATTGAAATAGTTGAGTACGGTAGAAGCGACGGGCAAAATCTTGGAGTTGAGGGCGGCTATTAAATAATTTGGCAAATGGGTGTAGCAATATGAGACGGAACGTTTGGGAACATTGTGAACAGGTGTTGGGTTGGAATATCTAAAGTACAGTAGAGGAAACATTGAAAAAGTTGAGTACGATAAAAGCGACGAGCGAAATCTTGGAGCTGAGGGTGGCTATTTGGCAAATGGGCGTAGCAATGCGAGACGGAACGTTTGGGAACACTGTGAACCCCCAATGGCCTCGAGGCCGCTCGTTCATCGATCGGGTCGTCGGCATCGCCCGGATTCTTTCGAATCCACATTGGTGGCTGATGTCAGCGCGTCGAGTAATTGAGTCCTTTTTTTTCTGATTGAAGCCCTCGCATTCTACAAGTCGCCCTCAAATTCCCATTGGATTCCATCCCGTCCTTGCACATGTCAAACCCTCTACCGCACCCCAAGTACTATTTCGATGATCCTGGTTGCCACATCTTCCTTGTTAGTGTCTGCCATGAACCCACGTACGACAGCTGAATTCGAATGACAACTTTACAGGTGGAGAATAGATTGTACAGGCTCTCCATGGGTAGTCTCTGTCGACACTCGCAGGTTCTTGCAGACATGTTTGAGACAGGCGGCGAAGATCTTGAGGAAGGAAAGAGCAACAACCATCCTATTGAGATCCCCGATCTAGCTGCATCAACGTTTGACCTTTTCATAGAACATCATTTTGGATTGTGAGTCATATTTGGTTGCTACAGACTGTCTAATGCATAGGCAGTCCTCGTACAGGATACATGTATACGAAGGAGGAACTTACAGAGTTCCTGAAGTTTTGTGACAAATATGAGTGCACGGCGACCAAACAATTCGTCACTGCTCACATCGAAGGTGGCTCTTGGAAGTTTCATGCAGCAGAAATCATGGAACTTGCAACCAAGTATCGAGTTCCCTCCCTCTTTCGTGTCGCTTTTCAGGCCCTTGCCGACATCCCTCTCGCGGAACTAACTAAAGCACAACGTGCTCTAATCGACCCGGAGATTCTCGTTAACGTGGCAATAGCAAAATCTGTTCTTGATCAACACCGCTGTATTGTCGCTGCCGAAGAACCACCTATCAAGTCACATGCGGACGACTGTCAAGATCCGTCGGCTTGTGAAGCAGACTGGCATAGGGTTTGGTGGAATGGTATGGGCCGCTATCTTCTTGACGGACGTAATCCTCAGCCATATGATGAGGCTGTGAGGCGTTTCAAGACCGAGATCACGCGGTTTGGTCATGTGAGCAAGGGTTGTAGGGAAAATATGTTTGAACTGTTGGATGATGGCCACGGAGTTGCGTTTAAGCATCCTAAGATGTTTCTTAACGAAGTCTGTGACCATCTCATTGAGGAACTACACATTTGATTAGAACCTGTCATATAATATAGTACTAGTCTAGTCTAGTACTACTACGTCTCATGTTCTTTTATGACATTCTGGACGAGTAACTTGACGCAGTGAACAATATTGTCGGGATACTAACGAGCAAAAAGTGGTCGGTATGGACGAATATAACGCAGTTAGTAGAAGGCGGTAAGCAAAATGCGGCAGAAGTGAAGTCAAATCATCAACATAATAAGTATAACGCGGTCGGTATAAAGCGGTCAGAAAAACGCGGCGAGCAAAACGCGGTCAGAAAGGTGCGGCAAACAAAACGCGGTGAGAACAGCGCGGTCCGCGGTAGAAGTGAAGTCGAACGCGGTCGATTTTTTTTTGTGCAGATATTACGCCATATCCGTCATGGTACGTGACTCCGACGCAGAAAAGCGGGCATCCGCAAACTTCACACGACGCTCGGCAACGTTTCCATCTTTGGGGGGTCACGATCAATCACGCTCCGGTGCTTTATAGTATAGAATCTAGATGATGACGTTGGTGAAGAACGGTTTATTTGCTTTTCCCCCATGCACGAGGACCATAGAAGTTGGGTTATACGTACTACTGCCTCCGTCCATACGCGTTACGGTCCATGCGACTCACGGTTAGCACACTTACGGGTCATTTTGTGAGCTTGTGATCTGGAAATACCCCAACATTCCTGATCACACAGTTCTCACGTTCTAAAAATATTTCGTGTTGCATCCCAGAGAATATTTACTATCCCTTCCACTGGTTTCGGCAGGTGCTCAGTTTCGTCAGTCACAATAAGTCACAAATTCATCACAGCCGGTCACACTGACATAATCAATCTCCGCTCAGATTGTGAGATTCAAACAGTTGCC